>CAKAEH010001482.1:0-55479 GCA_916381525.1 Cercopithifilaria johnstoni
GGAGCACCGGAAAAGTTTAAATATACCATAAATTTCACTACACTTTATTGTATTGACGAACAAAATCTTATTCCTCTCACATTTTTTTTGTCAACTTTGTTGCTTTTGCAACATTTAATTATTGAGGGTGAATAAACGCATATATATATATATATATATATATATATATAGCGGAATCATCTGATGTTAACGGGTGCTTTCAGACTTATTATAATGCTTGCCAAATTGATTGTTTTGAAAATATATCTTTATTTATTCTTTGTCTTGACATTCCTTCCTTTCTTTCAAAAACCTTTATTTTCTGTAAAAATTTTCGTAACTTTTAAACTTTATGTTTCTTTTTAAGACTTTAGGTTGACTTTAGGTAAGTTCCGCCATAGGCCAAATAAATCAGCCAGATTGCCAAGGTCGTTTTATTGGCTGTTTTGTAATTCAAAAGAAGCCTTGATTTAGTCTGAAAGAAGACTGAAGTTATTGTGCTTAGATCATAAAGTCAAAACGAATCATTATAAAGGGAAAACTGTCGTATTTCCGCTTCTTGAAACATTCATTTCTCTGTCCAACTTTTATGTTTCTTCATGTAACCTTTGTTATTGAATGACCATATTTCTTTATGTTTCAAATTTTCATAATTTATAAAAATAAACTAGAAAGATGAATTTCGAAAATCCTGATAAGTGAATTAATTTTTAGATGATTGTAGAGGAAAAATGAAATCTTTTACAGTGTATAACTTTTATAATCTAAGCTTTTCTTCAGATTTAATGTATATAATTTATCGTTCAGTTATAATGAGTTCTATCCTTTTTGCGAATATCTTTTAATTTTCAAACATCCAATCAATGTTTTTGTGCTGTTCACAAGAAATTACTAATTATCCAGTTAATTTGTAAAAATTACAATAATGCTGAGTTCGCAGACAATTACTTCGCCGCATTATATTTTCAGGAGTAAAATAAAAACATTTTATAACTTCCTTAAAGTTAGAAGTGGAAGTGTTGAAAATGGTAGTATAATTATTATTATTGCAATAGTATAATTATTAGTGAATTGGGGTAACATCTGGAAGATGGTTTGTGATATATTAATAATATCTTACTCGAACATTAAATGTGTCAGTTTTTGTTCCACTTGAATTTGACAGCGATACAGAATTTTGACCACCATCACGTTTTTGACTTGAAAATAACTAACAGAAAATAATGATCATATCAGTTATTTAATATCGTCTACATTTTATTTTTTCTTAGAAATAAATATAAAGTAATAAAGTTGTAGTGTTATTATAGTTATTATAGGGTACTTTTTGTGCATCCCAGTTATGGATATTTTAGTCTTTTTTATCAGGATATAGTTCAAGCTTCAGCGCTTTTGAAATGACATCTATTGTTAAGACAGCTATATGATCAAAATTTTTTCTTGAACTTGAAGTTCATATACATTTGGGAATGATCTTAGGGCTGCCATTATGTTCCTCATAATCTGCATATGTGTTGCAATCACATCTCTCGTATACCACTGTGGTGACAATACATGATAACGTTCCAGTTATAAATACATGTGGCATCCTCCATCGTTATTTGTTCAATGGCCGTTCCACTTGGGTCGCACATCCGTAAACATCGACTGCCCACCTGTAAGTTCATTTATATAGTTCATTCATCCATCAAGTTTGATTTATGGTCATATTATTAATTAAAGTGGTATTATGTATGCTCACCTGAAGTTGTGGACTGTTTAGATTTAAATGTATGCAGCATTTGCGGTTGTCACGATTCTGCGATGCACAGTAGAGGATGCTAGACAAATACTCTAAACCGCACTTCCTTTCACGCAATATTGAAATAAGCTGAAGTTTAAAGTGTTGTCAGAGTATTAGCGAGCTGCATTATTCAATTTCCATAATAGGACTTTTTGGAACCATTATCTATCGCTTTTTTTCAAAGAAGGCAAACCATTCATGGATATATTGAAGACATTTCATAAATTTTTTAAATAAATTTCCCAAAATAATTCTTTATTCTTACTGTCTAAGAATTCAACAAGTCGAAAGAATCTATTAAACATATATGAATATTTGCATGTGCATATACAATTGGATGATTTAGGGAATAAATTTTAAGGAAGAATTATTTGATAAATATTTACCAATTCACGCGTAGCATTTTGATTGGTTTCATAAACACACATTGAACGGCATTCTTTTGGTACATAGATATTGCAGCATGACTGGAATAGCTTATCAGCCACACCTCGGCTGGTGCATGGCTTATATCCTAATTCAGCGGTACCGCAGAGAGGCTACAAAATATTGGGAATATCAAATATGCAGTAATACCATAATGATAGTAAAATGGATTTTTTATTTATAAGTATTAAAACCAGTTAGTTCATATTTCCAACACTTCTTGAACTCTTCTTCAGAAAATGACTTCTTAGATTTCAGATAAGTTCAATTTCATTTCAACATTTAGTGCTTTTCCAAGTTTAAATTAAGAATTTGGAAAATATACCAAGGGATGGCCATGAAATGCGGGATTTGATGATCGTCTCAAGTCACTTTTCTCTTTCATGCTACGTCTAAACATCAGAATTTTGCGATCCGGACAATTCGCGAGAATATATTTGAAACAGTGTTTTGGAACACAATCAGATGTCCACCTCATAGAACAACACCCCGATGTTGGGATGTACTGGCATTGCTTTAGCTGCAATCCTTCCTTCCCACTTAATTTATGAATTAATAAGAAAATTGAGTCGGATGTTTTATCGGTGGACAACTTTCAACTTCCCAAGAATTGATTTATTTATCACTTTCAGACTTTTTACTTGTTTCATCATACTTTTTGACCTTCATGAATTAATTAAAGCTTTCAATGTACGCAAGAAATTTGAAACCTGCTGGGCGTCTGATTGCTGAATGAACAGTGAAGCGAATATAAATTGCCATAACATTATCAGAGGGACACGAAATCGAATTTAACTGTAAACAGGAAGATAAGAATGGAAGAATTTATCTTTTTCTTTATGCAATCGCCTTCCTCCTGTTTCTTTTCCCGGACTACTTGAAATGAAGTATTTTTGGAAGCACATTCAACAGGCGCTCAATGCAAATGAACTAAAGTTGGTACCACAAATATTAAAAAAAAAATAAGTGGCGAAGTTGGCGCGGCGGTTTTATCAATTGTCCGGATTATTTGACAATAAAACCATTACGAATTACTTGATTATAAAATCATTAAGAAAGTTTGGTTTTACACTATAAATGAACAACAAGAAGGAGAAAAAGTGATAAGAAGCGAAAAAGGTATATTTCATACGATAAATGTAAGTAAACAGTGGGAAGGAATGAACTCTCTTGTGATATGGAAGGATAAAAAAAATTAAAGAGAACAAATTATACATTTTAAGGATAAGGAGGAGGAGACGTAAATTGATAGAGAGATGAAAGTAAATTGTGTTGAATAAAACTGTCTGAATGAATTGGAAGAAAATTTATCAAACTGTGATAGAAAATGAAACGGTTTTGTTTCAATCTTTCTTTATATGTGGTCAATATTATGGAGCAGGTTTCTTCCTTTTTTATTTTATTTTTTCCCTGCAATAAAATTCATATTTACATGAAAATAAAGTTAAAGAGAATTTAAAGAAAGCAAGTGTTACCAAGCTTACCTATTAGCAGATCTTATCCAAAACTGCTAGAAATATTCCGTTTGAGTGACAATTTTGCTTATGACCAGATTGTATATCTTTTGATAGTGAAAATTGTAATCAGGTTGAAATAACGGAGAATTTTCGATGAAATTGATATTGGGTGTGTCCCAGAATGAACCAAATAATGGTTTGGTGTTAATGTGAATGGTGATGACGATCGCTGCGAATATTTGACATGGAGTGGTAGTAGTAGTAGTCATATGTTCACTCGGAAAGATCAATGAAGAAAAATCTTTTGATGGATAAGTGATCTTTTCCATCTTTTATCATCCAACATCTATTTTGTTCTAATCATAAAACATCAACAACAGTTTTCATCATGATGTGGGAACATTGCCGAAATTATTATAATTGAAGACATCATAAGTCTATTTGCTTTCGACTTTTCTTGTCATTCGTTAACAGTATAGAGAATTAATTCGATTAAAAATTCATAAAGAAGCTTTTCATAATTCATAAGATAATTCGAACTTTAAATTCGTTGAATAATTGTTGAATTAATCTAAAAAAAATTCCAAAGAAATCACTTAGATTTCTCGGATTTGGAAAAGATTGTAAGATGAAAATAAACAAGCCAAATAATTATAATAAAACAAACTATTGATTGTTTTTCCTTCAATGAAACCGCAGTAATCGTTTCACTTAAAGCTTATTGTCATATCATTCATACATTCATAAGTAAATACAAGAAGTGGAGAAGAATTTAAAAAGCACTACGATGACAAAAACAAGTATCAACTTGTGCAGTGTTGATGACCTGTGTAAATTGTATTAAAATAACCCGCTAAAGTATCTAAAGTAAAAGAAAGAAAAACGTATTTATATATTGCAGAGATAAATCTAGGCAATGAAATTTTTTCGAAACAAACTAAAGAAATGATAAATTATTGATATTCTAACTATGCATATTTGATGAATAGTTGAAATTATTTAAAAAAAGAACTACTCACAATAAATTGAACTTTCTTCTCTCTATTTCTCTCGCTTCATTAGTTTAATATAAATTCCACTTTCAACAAATTTATTGCGAAAGTTTCGGTGAAAAGTCAATAAGTACGTAAAAAGCAGCTAGGGGAAATTAACTCAGAAATGGACAAAGTTTGATGCTTAACTAATTCATTACTTAAGAATTAAATTGAGAAATAAAAATACTTGTATTTTCACCACTGTCAATGAAATTTCTACATCAGTGCTACTTGCATTATTAATTTCAAATTATGTTATGAGAAATAACAGGAAAGAAAACGATCAGCATAAATATGCAATTCTATAACACATATTACGGAGAATATATGAAGGGAAATGAAGAGGAAAAAAGAAAAGAGGAGAAATATACTAATCGGCGGATTCCATTTCCTGTCCATCAATTGGATCCATTTCATGTGGCCCAACATAACGACATGATTTTTGACTACTTGTGGATAAAAATGTCCGGTAACAGTTAGCATTTGCTAGACAATCCGGTAGGGCACCTAAAAGTGCCGGTAACAGAATGAGTCCATGCAATAAGCTCCACGATACTACCAGGATGATCGTTTTGAAAAAAACCATTGGTGAATAACTCTGCAATACAAAAATACAAAAAGAAAAGGTTCAGTTATTTTGCAACATTTCTAATCTTTGGTTTTCTAAAATTTTAAATTTTATCAAAATATGGATAAAAATATCATTTCTAAGCAAATTGTAGGTCGTTTTTTTAATGATTCTATAAAATCCAATAGGCAAGTAAAAAAAGTACAAATCGCTTATCACCTATTTGTCATACTTTTTGTTAAGTGAGCCATTTTAAATATTATTCGTTGTTATAAAATAATTTATCAAAATAATTAAAACTTGATTAAGAAATCAATTCAAAGCTCAAAAAAATCTCTCATACCTCGAAAAAAACAAGTGGCAAAACACACATAACCGTTGATGCACCAGCTTGTATCATTGGCCAACCAACACTTTCCAAAGTATGTTTGAGCTTTTCATGTGGTCCTTTAATTGGTATTTTTACAATTTTTTCATTTCGAATTTCGCGTCGATTCGCTAGCTGCAGAAATAACCAATTTTGAAATGATGTAAAACTTTCCGATTTTATTAAAGATAAGTGGTTAAAACTTGGTGAATTAATTAAATAACTAAATCATTTAAAATATAAGATAGTTAAAGCACAGATCGGGCATATATGTAAAGATCAAAAGTTTGCTTGAATTGAATGACTACCTGATAGTGATAAGAGACATGAGCGGTGAAATCAACTGATAAACCAATAGACATTAATACTGCGACCATAGTTACTGGGTCCAGGTCAAAATGCCACCAAGACAAAAATCCAAATACACCTAAATGGCAAAAAGATGTAATTAAGGGAACTAATGCTGCAATATAATAATTATCCAAAAAAGTTGTCCCTTAGCAACTGTTTCACTAATCACTATCTATAGACAGATAACTACTGATTAACATAGGAGTCGAAAAAATTAATTCCCAGAGGTCAATTAATGTAAATAAATAAAACTGTACCATTTAGAAGTTATTTGTTTAGGTAATTATTGAGACAAGAATTATTGTTTAAGAGAAACAAATGCCCACAATCATAAGTTTAAAAATGAAATAAGACTAGTAAAAATGATTAAATTACATCATTATCGACTTAAAAGATTAACAATTACTTAAACAAATAATTGATCTAAAAAATTTCAGGTAGGTGACAATTACATAAACAAATAATCTAAAATAAAGCAAAAATTTTCAGATACATTCATACAAGCATCCACTAACAGATATCGAATAAATTACAAGTTTAATTAACTGTACCTATCCAAACAACTTCTTATGAACTATAACTATTAACAGTGCTGTATTTTTACCGAGACTTATGGATGCAATTGCGATAGAAGCCGTTATGATACTACATGGATTCGGGATGAATAACGCACAAACAACCGTCATACAGATTAATGTTAATGCACCGGTCTGGAATTATCCATTAATACATTATTACTAGCAATAAGCTTATTTAATATTAAGCAAATTACTGAGGCATTCACTAAATAGTTGAATAAAAGATGCAGTTTTTAATGATAACTACTTATAAAATAAATTTTTCCATAAATCATAGCCAAAAACAAACAACTTAACTACAGGACATTTATTTACATCTTACATATAAACAATAAATGAAGTAAATTAATGGATAATTAAGTAGTCAAATAAATATTTTCATGACAATGTAAATCATATCATTCTTTACCTGTATCGCAACTGTTTTCAAACTAAGCATTTGGTCCACAAACATTCCATTAGCCTCCCAAACTGTCACGTTCAAATCCTTAAATGTACATGAAAAAAAAGGGAATGATTTCTATTTATTTTAAAAAATAATGCAAATTTTAATATTATGAAATAAATAATAGCTATTCAATTTATAGCAAATATTTTCTTGCTGTTATTAAAAATTTAAATATTTCACTTTGTAGTTGTCAGCAATTTCACGCCATTTCTCCATCAACTCAATTCGTACTTCCCATGTTGACGTATTCCTATACGCGACAACGAACCAAAAACGTTTTACTCGAACTCCATCCCTATAATATAATAACATATTAGTAAAAGAGTAATTTTCAGTTTAATTTCTAATTTTAAAAATAATTTAATTTACTTTGTATTAGCAACGATCATACACGTGTTCCAGTGTACATAAAATGGTGATTCAAGAAAGCTTTCCAGTTTGTCGAAGTCAAGACCCGTTTCAGAATGCGAAGCTTTATTGATTGATTTAGTATCTTCCAAATCAAGAAATGACCATATCGATAACATGAGATCTCCATGCTTATAATAATGTTCATAGTCGCGAAGCCACAATAACGTTGAGGTATTTCCTATAAAAAGTATTGAAGAATAATTTCGATAAAATTAAGGAAAATTTGAAAATTTCAATGTTCAATTCCTTAGTTACTTTTGGAAACAACAATTAGACGTGGCATCACTATCTCTTATTTTAACTCACCTCTACATAATGGTAAACTTTCAAAATCATTGACAAGCTGCCAAAATCGTTGCATTGGTTGTTGTTTTCTTATATCCAATGGATTATTTACAAGCACCGTTACCGGATGATATTCATCCCAAACTGTAATTCTATATTTTAGCCATGAAAATGTCGTAAAAATGATGGCAAAATTTAATATGCTTAAATTACGAAAGATAATACTTAAACAAAAGTAAATTTGAGAGCACTGTTTATTGAGCAAAACAACGACTTTTTTTAGTATGAAGAATTAAGTTAATCAAAAAATAAGCTTAACAAGAAACTGAGAACATACTGATATCATTAAGTATCCGATTCGGCCTTTGTATCGGTGAATCTCGAGGTAAAATTTTCACCGTATCAAGCCTAGTTTTTATAGTCATTGCTCCAATGATAGCAAAGTACCAGTAAATAAGCACTGCAATAAATAAAAATATCGTGAAACATCGATGTTCCAGAATACGGCAATACATTCTTAGAACCCATTTCATAAAGGTATCAATCTAAAATGAAGCAAAGAAATTTGTAACTTCGCTACCAATGTAATTTCAACTTTTCAAAACTTCAGATCTGAATTTTAAAAATTTCAAAATTTGAATTTCAAATTTATTAAAATTCCTTTATCTTCTTGAAAATTTATTCATTTATCTCTTGTAAAATTATATTATTGACTTATAAACGCATATATAATACAGAACACATTCGTTATTTAATCCGTAATGAACTTCAATAGAAAGAAATGGAACCTGTAAACGCCATCCATACAATAAGGATTTCTGTGAACATGATGATACAGTATATTTATTATTACATTTTTCGCAATGTGAAGCTAATGCCAGTACAGGTCCAAAGAGAATTAATTCATATAAATAATCCAATCCCATTGCAATAGCTGTTGACACACAAAATAATCGTATTTCTAAAAAAAAAATATAAATAAATAAAAAAAATTGAAAAAGTTATACTAATTTAAAATATAAATTAAATAATTAATTAATTAATTGAAATCGAAAAAAACAAGTCAAAGGATGAATCATTCTTATGTGATTTAATATTAAATACAAAATAGAAATAGCACTAAAATTGTAATATTTTGATTGATTTTATAAAATTAACTCTTAAAAAGATATTGAAACTTAAAAAAATATTAAATTAAATCAATTAAAATATTATTCTTAAAGATTTATTAAATAACAAAATTAAAATATTACTAAGATATTACTAATTAAAATATTACTAATAATACGAAAAAGTAAGTATTACCTGGCGTAGGAGTTAGAGCACCAATACTGAATGAAATGAAATTAGTTAAGGAAGTAATTGTAATAGAAGGCCCTACTTCTTCGAATACTAAACCAAGTCGAACACTAACACTATTCGTTTGTAAGGCTAAACGTTGCCATGGATGAATCATTAGGAATGCATCATCAACACCTTAAATTTTCATTCATTCAATTTAATACTTTTATTTCAAAATTTTGAAAAAGAAATTGAATTTGAAGATTTGAAATGTTTTCTATCCAATATATGCAAAATATATAATAAAATATTATATGTAAAAGTAAATAATATTCAACGATTTGTTAATGATTATCATTTATTTATCTATTAGAAGCACTTTATCGATTAAATTTATTTCTTTATTTACTTTTATATAATATAAATTAATGAGAAATATCTAAAAGTAAAATTCTGTAATAAAATATAGGAAAAAACACAATAATAATAATAATAATAATAATAATAATACATAAGTTATTTTAATAAAAATTTAATTTTTTAAAATGTAAAAATTCTTGAAAAGAAAGAAAGTGATTAAAAAGATAATTCAAACGAACCAATGCCCATAATAAGGAATGGCATAACAAGCATAAGCGAATTTATTCTAATACCAAAAAGTGATACGATACCGTATGTTGATGTAATTGAAAGTATTGGACATAGAATGGAACCAAATGCCACCAAAACTTTCCCCCAATCCATCGCATTATAAAAAATTGCGCTAGCAAAAACCGTAACAGTTACAAAAAATATCATAAAACCAAAACCTGAAATTTTCAACAATAATAGAAATAAAATTCGAAATGCTAACTGTTGGTTGATATGAAGAAGAAGTAAATGAAGTGTTTTAAAATAGTATAGGTTAATATTGGGTGCTGATAATTAATTAAATTAATATATGGAAAATATATAATACTGAGTTAAACATGTGAAATTAAAAAATTTACCATTTTCAAGAGATATTAATTTAAGTAAATTACGCAATAGAATTGATGCAAAAGGAGGTGATAATGAAATATTAGAATTGATAAAAAAAACCTGCAGCAAAGAAAGGTGCAAGTTTTTGACCATCTTTGATCATTTCTTGATTAAGAATCTCTGTGCCAATTACCTAAAATTATTAAAAGCATTTCATTTGAGAAAATGTATTATTAGTTTTTAATTTCAGTGGAAATTCTCATTTCAATGATAACCTCCATGTCAATTAAATGGTTTTTGTAGTGTTCTCGAGCAAATTCGAAAACAGAAAGCTCCCATAATGATAGCTTTCGTTCCATTTCGAGGGATGATCGATCAGCACGATAAAGAGCCAAAACTACCTTAAATTCGAAATGAAGTCTGAATTGCTCAGAAATTCAGAATCATATTACAATAAATATAAATAGTTGTCAAGAATGAAATACAAATTTTTTTGACAATTGATTACTGTAATTTATTCAAAAAAAGTTTAAAAATATCAAATTTAAACTTACTTTAACAAACTGCAAGTTTGAAACTAATTGCGCATAGGATGTATTTGGTGGTAATTTATCGACCGTAACATTTTGGCCAACAAACATATCCTTTTTGGGCGCTTCTTTTATAGTAATCCCAAAAAAATTCCTCTCCAAATGAATATTAAAGCCATCAATTTTCGCTATCGGATATGTTAGAGATGTATCATGGGAAAGTGGTTCACCGTGTTGTAAATGAAGTCGTTCCACATCAACACCTTGCTGTTAAATTAATCATGATAAATTCATTAAATAATTACTAATTAATAAATAAAGTAAAATACAGCAATTGGCATCAAAGGTGTCATAAATTGTTAAAGAAATTGCATAAATAATGGAATTATTCAAAAATCGCTGCATTCTAAAATTATAATTCTACATTTTTACTAATTTTTCTAGAAATATTAGAAAAATTTCGGCTATTATTAAGTGAATGAAACTTACTAAAACAGGAAAATCTCAAAAAAATGATTTAAAAAGGTCAAATGCTAATTGCCAAATTTTTTTCGTCAAATAAGCAGCAATACATTTAATACGATAGATCTAACCTTAATTTCAATTATAATTAAAATTCCATCCCAGGTAAATTTGTATTGTAATATTTATTAGTCTTTTATAATTGCTAATTACCTCAATCATATCTTCCTTATCTTTATTCCAAAACTTCCATCAAATCTATCTTATCATAATTTTAGTAAGTATAATAATTGTATCACGTAAAACTATTTTACGGGTAAGTTTTAAATGTAACCAATCAAAAATTGCAGATAATATGCAATTATCGTAATATGCAAAAAATTTCGATGATAAATTAGCATAGCACATTGGAACGATAATGTTAGTAAAATAGTTGTTATTGCAATGACATAAATAATTTATTTGTTAATCCATGCAGTTAAATATTAAAGCATACATTTTGCAACAAATTAATACACTGACCAATTAATGGTACTATTGAATTTATCACCAAAAATTGATAAATATTTACCTTAAAAAGTTTTAAAGCGATATTCATCTTACAGTAAGGTGAACAAAAATTTTCGTATATAACTGGCTCATTATCATATATTACACTATGATTTTTCATCAAATAAACGGTCAAACGTTCAACTTCGTTCAAATAATCATCACGTAACATCGATCCATTATCTTTTGCTGTTAATAATACTACCGTAACCATCGGATCGCCTAGAAAGTAATTTATTATTATAATTATAATAATAAGTATTATAAATGTAATGATAAATAAAAATAAATAAATACTTTATACTTTTGTTTAATATTCGTTTAACTTCTGGAAGGAAATTTGAGAATTAAAAAAAGAAAACGGCGCTAATATCTCATCAGTAAGAATATTCATTACAAATATAAATATCTTTCTATCATATCGATCAATTAAAGCTTGTTTGACTGGTAATAGAATTTGAATAAGCATAATACTCATATTATTTCTGCTTGCTAAATGTTTGAGCTAAATTTTGAGTGAATTAAAAAGCGATAATCTAAATAATGCAATTTTAATCATTCATTTTAAAATGAAATTCGGGAAATTTTTGAGTAAACATTCGGCTGTTCATAAAATTTTTACTAATAATCATTATTATTTAATTTAATTATTAATCGATGATTTTTTTGTTTTAACTCATTGGATACATTGTATTTTTGTTGCATTCTATACTTCTTCTAACATTTGTTACATTTCAAAATATCTGATAATTATTTCTTTCAATGTAATTACAATATAAAATTTGTTTCGAAGTACCGGTAGAATTCCAAAATTCCCGTAACACATCCATTTCATATCTGGATGGTGCATTTGTTGGCGTATAACCATCTCGTATTCGATCACGTAAAACAATTTTAAACATACCAAATGAACTTGTTGAGATCAATAATGATAAAAGAATGTATACTATCGGGTAGGAGCCAACATTTTCACCTAAATTTTCAGATAATGATTTAAACTGAAAGTAGAAGATTTAAAATTAAAACTTATATAATTGAAATTACAATGATAATAAATTTTAGATCATTAACATAGTATTTAACACTAACCATCCAAAAGATTATATTTACCACACTATCACTCCTTTGGATTCTCTCTTTCTCTTGGCTATGATATATAACCAGTTCAGAGATTATCGGAATAATAAATTGCAAGAAAAGAAGCATGATACAAAAATGATAGATAAAAGGAAGTGATAACATACTGAACTCAGAATAAATTCAGTAATAATGTAATGAGTGTTGATAAACAATTTCTTTCCGCATAAATTCACTGATATTAATAAATGATCGAAAAGGTGACAATTAGCATGAAATTGAAGAAATATTTATCAGGAAAGATAACTTCATATTTATATCATTTCGCAAACTAACTAAATGTTGTAATGATTTTACCTAAAAGTCGAAATAAACCTCGAAGCGTGAGATACCTCCATAAGGAAAGAAGTTTGCTACGTCGTGAATCACTTGTGCGCCCTGAATTTCCCACTGAAATAGAATAGCAAATGGTTTATGAAGTTCAAATTACAGTATTTTGTTGTTGCAACCAGTACCAGCATTGTTATAACCTTTCATACAACATTTTGTTTTAGGAAATTTTTTCTTATTTTTTCGAATTTCCTTCGTATCAAGTTAACATAAAATTCTGATATTTCTTTCATATCTCTATGATAACAACAATTTTTAATATTTCGATTTGTGAAAAAAGAAATGAAAAATATAATTTAATCAGTAAGTAAATTAAACTGAAATTATGTTGAGTTTAATTTTCAATTGATTAAATTTATTCAAAATTGACCGTGACAAGTAATTTGAAGTTTATTGAATGCCTGGATTGATTGGTCATTCCAATATGTCAAGTTATCTGTTCTTTCCGTATGATTGTTATCCGAATCATTCTTCAACGTATCGTTCCTTTCTATTTCCGAATGTTCGTCGATCATCAAAAGCGCCCCATCGACTGTTTCTTCTGAGCTTTTCAGTGACATCTTCTGTACAGCAATATTTCACCTGATTTTTCCTCTTTTTTAATTCTTTAGCCACTTCATAATTTTCGCCTTCCTAAAAAAATGAATGAACAATAATTTACTGTTAATTACTACGAAAAAATAAGTAACGTTCTTCGTCCACGAGCTTTTATAAAAGCTAAACAAATATTCAAACTGTAGTTTACATATTCATACAAAAACTCCGCTTACTCACAAAGGGATTTATCAATAATATCATCAAGCATTTAGTAGAAGCAATATATAAAAATAATTTTTAAAACGAAGAAGCTAAACTTCAGCTGATATTTCATTACAATATAGCAATGAGTTAAGGCTATTACAGCAGAATTAATTACTGATTCCTAGGAAATTTTCTAGAAAAAAAAGTAATTGCTATCATATTATTATCACATGCAGATTGCATACAAAAACTTATCCATGTGATAATGATATGATAATAATTACTTTTTTTTTTCTAGAAATCGAAAGGATTGATAAATCAGTGAAATTGAGGTATAACTGATCCTTTGGTATCAAAGCTTGCATTTTATAGCTTTGATATTATGCATTATCTATCCATTAACAAAAAGAACAATCGACAAGAATATCAACCATTAACATTACATTCTCACTAATAATATATGATTTTTTTGAAACATCAAGCCGATCAAATCGAAAGGCTAAAGATATTCAAATTTCAACAAAAATGTAGAGGAGAAATTGTTGTGTGTTAAAATGGAAAAAGTAAATTGAAAATTTCAACAAATTTATGCCATATAACCTTCAGGAAAATAAAAATACAAATAATTATAGCACTAATTATAGCATTTAAGACTATTTACTAATAGAACCAATGAGCAAAATATTTAAAAGATATTGTGATACATTAAACAATCATCATTCGTTTACTCAGAAAAGGTAGTTTTTATATCGTCATGCTTTTTGATATATATGTGGGAAGAGGTAAGATAAGTGAAGAGACGTGAGATAAGTAAAGATTCGATGTTAAGGTTAGTGCTTCGTCAATATACAACAAATTTTTCGGCTATAGTGATATAAGTAACACGACTCGATCGGTAATACTGGTTGCTGTTTTAGAAAGAGATGAATGAAAATTGACATAAACATAAAGAAGAAAGCTAAATGCTTTTCCATGTCTTCCCGTCTTTTAAATTTCAAATAAAGGAAGAAAGAAGAAATGTTAATGCTCTTCGTAGCATAAAGAACAATTTCAACAATTATCAAAAATATATAAAAAGAAATTTTGGCAGACTATAGTAGGCAAGAAATGTTTCAATAGCCTTGGAAATTTTCTCAATAATCTTCAGTTATTTTGTTTTACGGTTAAATGACTTTACCTTTCTTATTTCACTATTTGACGAATTTAATATACTGAAATTTAATGATCAACTTTTGTTAATTAGCTGCACTCTCATGAAATGAAATGCAGAATTAGGAAACCTGTTTACACACTGCAATTAAACTCCTAAAATATACTTTTTCTCGGCTAAAAAAAACGTTTGATGTTCAAGATAATGTATATATTAAACGTAAAGTTTTTGTACGTAAGTGTATTTTAACGTATATTACGCAAAAATGATAAGCATATCTAATATTAATTATCATCCAGTTTATAAATACGGCAACTTCACGTATAGCCAAATATGGTTATATATGATATGAATGCACAAGAACTTTTTAAACATACAACAGTTGGATGTCAATAATTTAAACACTGCCCTAAAACAGCAATTGAAAAATTAAACACTGTCCTAAAACAGCAATTGAAAATGAAAAAAAATTGCAAATATTGAAAAAACGAATTGTTTATATTTCAATCAAAAAAATTATGATCGATAGAAATTGCAAATTGACCGCAATTTAATTCTAATAATAAATTCAAAATGGTTTTTATTCAAAAATACAAACACTTATTTGATAATTAATAATTTATGAATAAAAGGAAAAAGCATTTAGTTATCATTTTTAAAATACATTCCATCTTAAATGTTTTCACCTAAAATATAATTATAATATAGTTTTGTTTATATTTCACAATACAAATATATGTATGCTATTATGATTCTATTCTTTAACCAGAAAGTTCAATACAATTCCTATTAATATGATAAGTTCAAATGACATGAATTTTGTATTTGTATATGTATGAAGTGATGTGATCGATGACTTTTCTATATGGATCAAAAATGAGATGATACTTGGAGCTCTTCTATATCTAATAAAAAAAAGATACTATAAAAGATTGGTTATTTATTTAATTCATCAAATATCACCCAAATAATGACTCATTCATGAGCAAAATGATAACATAAGATTATCATATTTTAAAAACTGATAATAAAAAAGAGAAAAGAAAAAAGCTGTTTATCTATTTGGTATACTAACAGTTCTATTGTTTGCATATCAAAATTGTTCAAACAATATTTATTTTTCCTACTCTTTCTCCCCTCCTATCTATTTCCTGCCAGAATTTTCCATTTATTGAAATTAAGCTAAAAGAGACGACCTTATTATCATTTCTATCACAATCTCTCCTTCCTTCATTTTATGCTAATGTTAATTTATTTCTCTTATAGAAAATGGAAAAAAATCAATTACTGATTAATAACTTTCGATAATCGTCTCATTTTTTTTAATTAATTAATTAGTAATAATATTGTTACATTTAATTTAACATACCATTTCGTTTCATTTCTGAAAGATAAATTTCGCCAGCAATTTCTTCGTTTTATTCAATGCTATTTAATATCAAATGTTTGTTAAAACAAACATTCATTCATCTATTCCTCTCTACCTTCCCCATTCATTAACATATCATCTAAACAAGCTCATCGATCTAACTGGCAAGCATTATTTGCATAAATCAGTCGATGGGAATGAATGATCTGGCAAATTGCTTTATAGTTAAGCTTTCTCTGCATGCACATACAGTACACTCATTCATCGATGCTATCAATATCAATCATTATCATCTCATAATCATTTATTTTGTGAAAAATTTCCGCTTTCATGTAATGTAAAGTAAAGAATCACTTTAGAGATATTTTATTATCAAATGTTACGGAAGTTAAGTTATCTAATCATTTCATAATGTACGAAAATTAAAATAGCCATATGTATAAGATTTCATCTTTCGATAGCTTGCATGTTGTAGCCATATGTAAATATAAAGTTTCTAAATATAAATTATGTCTATATGAGATTAATCGAGAAACCAGAAGCACACTTCGGAATTAATAGAACAGAAGAGAAGAGGGACAGAACAGAACAGAGCAGAAATTCGTCAATTCGATAGTTGCATGATGAAATGTGATGGACATTTTTCAGTTATTATATATATTTTTAACTCTTATCGCTCTTTCTGTTTTTGTTGCTATCGAAATGGCAAAAATTGAAAAAGAAACAAAGAGAACTTTACAAGCAAAAACAATAATGACAGATAGGAATAAATAAAGAAAACAATTCGAGCATATTTATTATTCGCAAATGCTTTCATATGCAATTCATTTAATAAAAGTTTAATAAATGAATGAATCACCTTTCATCATTTCTTCTTCCTTACAGCTTTCATATTTTTCTGTCATTTGTAAACAGTTAGTAAAATGCAAAAAAGAATATGAAAAATAATTCCCATTTATCATTTTATTGTTGATCAATGATTCGATAGGTTGTTTTTTTTGCATTTGCGTTTAATAAAAAGCGGAAAAGATGGCAAATGATGATTATTCGAGACATATAAATGTCATCAGGAATTACGGATGATAATAAATGATATGTCAACATAGTTATATAATGGCTTCAAAGATATAAATGATTTTAACTAACTATCGATAAAATGATCCATCTAATTCTGCTTTCATTGAAGCTTTGTTTCATTACTAATTGGCAAAAAAACTTAACAGAATGAATTTCACTTCAGATAAAAATAAATAATATTTGACATTTATCCGGCATTACCTTAAGTATTTCATTTAAGATCCGGAAAAGTTACCGTACCCTTATGAAACACTGATTTATTCTTCTCTACGATTCAAAAATCATTTGGAAGCAGAAAAAGATAATCTTTTTTGTAAATAGAAAAATTCAGCTTATTTATTATGGAAAATGAGAATTGCATTAATGCTTTCAGTGATAAGATTAAGATATCAAATTGGAACTAAATGAACACAGTTTTTTCCTACCCATTGTTATTTTTCAACTTTTAAAATTCATCATCCAATATTAATCTCAGACTAAGGGAATTAATCAAGGAATTTAACTTTCTACAATTAAAATTTTTCAATTATGACATGCTATGTCTGATATCTTCATATTAAAATGCAGTAAAAACTTAACCAAGCAGATAAGCTTATCATGCTTCAAAACCTTGTCATGTTTCATGCATCCAATATAAAATTATATCAAAGATTTAACTTATTATAAGCAGACAAATTTATCATATGCTACGAACAATTTGCTATGACCAATTCAGCATACTTTCGGTTAATTTGATAAATATTATATTAAACTCTATCAAGATTCCCGGGAAATTTGGTTCGTCTAAAAGCAAATGTCACAATAATGAAATGAAGTTCAAAAGAAAAAAAGTTGAAAGAAGGAACTGTTATAAATGGAAGTTGATGTATATCTACCAACATTTACTTTATGACTTCCACATAAAGTGCAAAAGGGTGTAATGAATGCTCCATCGTACAGGTACTTTGTTTACATAATCATTGGTTGCATTTTTTCATAGCAAAATAGTAAATAAATAATGTCTTAGTAACATATAAGTAAATAGATTTGCAAACAACTAAAGATATGAATCTCACAGATGTTCATTGAAAGTAATAGAAGGGGTGGATATCTCGACATAAATTGTTTTCATAAGGTGCTATTGACACCTTTAGATTCTGAGAATTGCTTTCCGAATAGAAAAGTTAAAGAGAAAATAAAATTTAAAATGAAAACGAAAATAGTTGTAAAATATTTGGAATAAACCAATATTTCTAAGATAAGCTTCATAGGCAATAAGTTTTAGCAGTGCGAATATATGACATTATGAATCAATTTCCGGAGACAATGCCGAATATTGAAGATAGCTCATTATATCCGAGGATTAATTACATATCACTTGTGAGAATTTAATTCATTTTCACAAAAAAGCTTGCTGTAACTATGACACTTATACCTTAGAAAATCTCCCTAATTTTATCATTAAATGTTCTAATATAAGAAGGAGGTTAAAGGTGATAATGATATTCACAAGAGAGAGCTAAAATTACTAACAGCACTTAATGATATATGAAAAGGAAAAAATAAGCTTATGAAATGGAAAAAGCATAGAGTATTGCCATCTATCCATCCATCTACAAATGTTGTTGGAAATGTTCCAGCCTATGCTTCCTTTCCATCTATCGATCCTAGCGCTATAGTGATAATACTGAAGTGAGGGACAAGAAGGGAAGAGTTCCATCCTCTCGTCCCTCTAAAGTTCATTCACCGCTCATCCACGACTACCTCCTCAGTATTTCTGATATAGCTGATTAATGTTGATCAACTCTAACCTTTCTTTCAATAAATTAAAATTTAATTTAAATCATATTCGTTCTTTAATCAAAACTACCTTTCTCCTCACAACAGTAATTCCTTTTATTATTCACCAAACAATTGCTCATACAAAACATTTACCAAAAAAAATCATGTTAAAAAATGTGAAAAATGTTTAATTTTCATTGATTGTTTTACTGGCAATAATTAAAATGAAAGAATATTTATGAATTCGCCGCATTCAACCAACCTTTTATTAGAAGAGAAAGCCATAAACTAATTCGCTGATAATTAAGTTGTTTATTTTATGATTGAAAAGTTATTTCTTTGACTATTAAAAAGATATTTGTTTACAGATAATCGCTCTTCACTTCATAATAGTTTATTGAAAAAACTTTCATTAAGCTTCTTCTGATTTAATTACAACAAAATCGATTCATTCTCTTTTATATTTCAAATTGATTTCCATTTGTTTTCCTTTTTAAAGTAAAAAAAAAACAACAACAAATATGTTTGAATAAAAAAGTTTTATTGAAAAATAGAAAGAATAATTCAAATGTTAGGAGAATTCATTGACCATTCAACTTGACAGTCTTTCAAAAACGATACGATGGAAAATATTTAAAACATAATTTGTCACACAAACATATCCTTTGCTTTCCCTTTACACTGATAAAATAAATTGTCGAAATGATTAAAATGATTAACGATAAGCCAACATTTTCATATTCATTTTTCAATTCTGGATCTATTTTCACCCTAAAATTTCATTCATCATTCCCATCTTTTCCTGCATATTGAATTTACTCAACAAATATCTCATTCAGGAGTAAATCATTGTAGGTGGTAGGAATTCAAATTTATGTGTAAGTTAAAATTCAAATGAAGAAAGTTATGTCTGAAAAGAAGGAGCCAAATTTTTGGTTATTTCTTCATAAATGAATTCATACTTAATTTCGAAAAGTTGTCAATACATGAAATAGATAGAAATTTCAAAGTATTCTTTGGCCTCATACTTCTTCCCAATCTATTGGCAGAAATGTCTGTATAAGAGGATGATATAGTATCTTCGTGCATACGTCTAAAAAAAGAAATTTTGCATGCAACAGGGACATGCCCGTTCAATTTCCAATTCAGACTGGAAACAGAAGAATGAATTTATGGAATTGGTCCCTGAGGCAATTTTCTTTGATATTTATTTCATCATCTTATTTTCATTTTGCTATTTTCTCCCTTTATTTATTCAATTTTGATTTATCATTAGCATCTTTCTTTGTTGCTTCCACCATTTAAAGTCGCTTAATAGTGCCGTTGACGTACAAGGCTTGCTTGAAAGTCGTTTCTTTTGTGATTATGTAGTTACTGAAAGAATAGGAAAGCTGCAAGTAGCAATTCGGACAAATAGAAATGAAAAGTAATACTTACGAATGTTTAATTATAGAATTATCGTTTCCAATAAATTCCGCTCTTTCTAACTGGCGTACTATATCATTCAACTGCTGACAATATCTATCATTCTATGTAGTGTAGCTTGAAATCATTAATGCCATTATTACAAAATATTTTATATTCCAACTAATTATTAAGCCTATCGTTAAGATCTCGAATGCTAAAAATTTCAAAATGAAGCTTAAAATGAAGTTTAAATTTACAAAGATTAGAATACACTAAGTTAGTTCGTTCTTTCTTTACCAGCTCTATTATATTCTTTCAGATATTCAATAAATAGATACGTTTAATCACGCCATCTAATATTCTAAGCTATTGAATCAACTAACTTCTAAGATATATTTGCTTATTTTATTTGATAGTATATTCGAATTTATAAGCATTCGCTTACCTTTTGTAACTTTCAAGAGGTGGCAACAATATTATCAGCGTTTACCCATGGCTTACTTAAGCAAAAGTAAAATTAGGTCAAAATTTTGCTTATTAAGCAATTATTTATTATAAAAAAATCTCTCCTAATTTCTTTATGCGTTCTCAGTGTGAATGTAAAGTATTATATTATTCTTCGATATGCAATCATACAGTTGTATGTTGAGATTTTTAACAGATCCTCTTATATACTTCATAGCAAAGATATAATTAACTAAATAGCGCTCATTTCTATGCAACTTGTATGGATATTGAAAACATTAACCATGTTATTCATTTGTGAATCACATGAACAGGTTAATTTATTACTTTCAATAATTGTTCAAATAATGTCACTAAAGTCTGAACCAGCAATAGCGTGTCTTGATCTGTTTAGTTTCATGTTAATGGTCACTTATTGCTGTCACGAAAGCTATACAAATCATTTAGCTAACGGATTTGCTCTTGAATAATAGCGTTCCATAACTGTCTGTTTTTATTTTTGTCCGACGTCTAGACTTATTGCTTCAACATGTAGTAATCAGTGGCCCTTATCGTTCAACAGAAACTATCCTAGAATTGGATAAAGTATTTTTTTTCGTTTTAAACAAAATAATTTCAACATAACAATGACCAAAGTTAATTCTATTGAAGAGAAATATTGTTAATGACCACAGTTATTCTATTGAAGGGAAATATTGTCTTATTGGTCACATAAATGGTCATTTTACCATATAGGAGCAGGCATATACTTGACGTTACTTATAACAATGAACCATTATCTGAAACGGATAGATTTGAAATGAATTTTAAAAATTTGTGAACTGGTAACATTATTTCTGACAGTAATAAACGCCAAATGATATAGAGAAGATGACTGTTAGAAAGTTTCTTAGAACAGAAGTTATGCGTAAGCGTTCCTAGTATCAACCAAACTTTGCTTATCTGATAACAGGAATATTTTATTATTTTTGGTTGAAATACGATCATTCAAAGAATGATAATGGATCTTGACGAAGAGAGAAAGAGTCTCAAGAGTCCAATTTGATAACTATAGAATAACTACTGATAACTATAGATACGATTTGATAATTATGGTCCGGCACTGTTTAAAAATTACTGCAAGATGTATATGAAAGGAAGTGAAAAACTGGTAAATGAAACAAGTTAAACTTGAAAAAATTGGAAGTTTTTTTATGATATTAATTTGTTGGAAATTTTTCTCTGACATGGTACTAATTTGTTTCAAAGATAATTTGAAATACAAATATAGTAATAGATAGAAGGATCAATTTGAAAATGCAGAAGAAATATAACCTGAATGCCTCTTCATCTAAATAATTCGCAATCATTGAGTTCTTAAAGTTCAAGCTTCTTAACTTGCCGTAATTTATGGTTTTGATTCTGAATTTCCTGTCACAAAAGTTCGGATCATCTTAGGCGGTGTATGCAAACCAAACCGTTCTATATTGATAATTAGAGTGATAATTGCAGTGATAATTGGCCAAAGTGTAAATTAGTTTTTCAAATGAATTGTTTGTCCGACTTCATAATTATTTGAATTCTAACTAAAAAATTAGGATGAAATGTCAGATTTCAACAAAAATGTGTTTTCTTTGATACGTAGAGTGATGAAAGTTTCAGAATATTCACTAAAAGAAACAAAAGTGATAATACCAGCTTTTCCTTATAATTCAATTTTGAATATATTTCTGCTTTGTCTGTGCAAAAATCGGTATGCGATGAGTAAGAAATTCAGCTGCAAACAACAATAAAAATCACTTATAGCATCAAAAGTTCAAAACTTCTACTAAATAAATTTTTTTAAAGAAAGATTGAGTTGCCAGTAAAGAAGGTTATTAAGATTACAATGTAGTCGGGGAAAAAACAAAAATTTTTTTTTGATTTTTTTCGAAGATTTTTCTTCCCACAATTTCTGCCATCATTTTTCATAGCATACTATGAAGTATGAAACCTAAAGTAAATTGTATTTTATCGATTAGTAAACAACGTGAAATGCCAAAGAGTTTTTTCATTAATTTTTTGCAACAATATTTTTTTACAATATTTTTTGTGTTCCATGTTTATGATCATTGATTTATCGGTATGACTTATTGTGCTTCATTATTGTGCTCTTACATTTCTTTTATCCATTTCATTTCGTTCGTCTTACAACTTCAATATTAATAAATGATTCTCCTAAGAATATATTTTAAAAAAGAGAAAGAAAAACTGCAATTAAGAACGGGTCAAAATAACTGCCAAAATTTTCAGTCACAAAAAATGAATACCACACGGAAATTAATGAAATTTAGATTCAGCCAGATAGCAAATATCAGATTTCCCACTTACCGCCTTAATCAATTTTTGAAGCAATGCACTAAATGCTTCAAGTTTTTGTGCTCCACGTTTATGATTAATTTATCGATCTTTTTACAATCCATTTATTTATTTCATATCGTTTGTCTGAAATAACGTAAATATAAACAAATTACTTTCGCGATACTCTCATTTTAATGCACGTAATGGACACATTTCTCATTAAAATATAAAATTGAAATTGTTTCTGAAAAAGATAAAAAATCTCTATATATTTGAAATTGGATGGTCTCAATGGACCTACGAGTAGAAATCATTCAAAAGGAAATATGGTCTGGCACAAAAGTCTTATACCAAAAAATTAGTTTTTACCTTTTGGATTTTTTCAACATGCATTCAACGTCATTATAGATGATTACGGCAATTCAAATACATGATTCATTTAAATACATGGGAATGTAGAATATGGATAGAATCTGCAAGAAGACAACATTTAAAATGATTATAAATTTTAAATAATGAATTTTAATCTTCTGAATGGGACAAAAAACCTAATCGCATTGATTCCAGGCCAAATTTGGTACTTATGTCTTGAATCCAATTTGGTATTTATCTTTCCGTAATTTTCACTGCTTTTATTAGTGTAAATGACATGATTAACGTCAATAACAAATCCAATCCAATTTGATTTTGGCTGTTTCGCAAAGTTTGTTTCGTAATCCGTATCGAAACCCATGTCGTATCAGTTGCAGTCATTTTCAATTGTAATCCCCTGCAAATTCTTATGTTAAAAAATTTGAATATAGATAGATTCAAACACAGATAAGCTATTATTATTTATCTTGGTGTCAACACTTCTCGCCTATACATTTCTAAATCATACCTATAGGCTTATATAAAAGAAATAAAAACTACCTTTTTTTTTTTATAAAAACTTTTTGTAGTCGTGAATGTGATAGGGATTATACTGGGATCTTTTAAATCAGGAATGATGAGAATTCTGAAAGCTTAATAAAAATAATGGATGAGGTATGATACCTAGCACTACTAAAATTGCGTGATCAATATGGATAACATTATAACGAGAAAGGTATTTTGCAGTGCTTTTATATAAGCTTCCAAATGTCATTCAAATTATGATTGTACATGACAAACTAATTTATAACTATTGCAATCTATTATGTATTTAGTAATTTTTAGTGAAAAATTTATAAATGGTTGCAGAATGACCAAAACATTGTAGTATTGAATTTTTGTAATTAATTATTCTTGCGATCATTACATTTACATTAAAATTAAAAAAAAACAAACACGGAAATATTAATTGAGATTTATAACTCCATTCGCAAAACTAAAATTGAATATTTAAAATGATCGTCTCAATTGTTGTTCTCTTGCACATTCTATCCTTATTCATTCCTTCCATTACGCCTACAACTTATTGTCATAAAGTTTCAATGTGCATAAGTGGAGCAACATTGCTAATAATAAGAGGAAAAATATACGTTCAGAAAGATGAAAAAGTAAAATCGACTAAAATTACTGGTAAACCTCAAAATAAAATATTTTGTACCATAACATATTACTTCTTGAATGATTCCAACGGTATAGTCTATGAAAAGCATTATGTGCCAGATATACAGTTTTTTTTAACTGTTTATAAGATACTGAAGTACCATTTAGTTATATAAAAGGATGCTTTATAATTGTCGTTTGAATTTAATATTGCAATCGATAAGTTACATTAATGCATTCGATTGGAGACCTCAAAAACTTTTTTTTGTTGCATGACTTGTTATCTTATGAGTTCATCATTCTCGCAAAAAATAAACAATCTAGGAAACATTATTATATTCAAATATACAGCTAAAAATCCGTACCTCAAAAACTATACCAATTTTTTGTTTCCTTTTTTCGTACTTTTTACAACAAAACGTTATAATAAAACCTTTATTATTTTGAGGTTAAAAAAATTCACCCGGAAATTCTCATTATCCGTATCATTCATCTCTTATAAATCTCACTTTTCTTTGAAAACATATTTTCGTAATATCAATAATAAATTCTATGATATCAGAAATCACAGCCATCTTCTAATTATCATGCCTTTCCTTATTGAAACTTCGAAACTTATCATTCTCTTTCTGATCTGAGTTAGAAATTGCGGGTAAAAAAGAAAAGTACTGTTTCATAATATCAATAATAAATATATGTATCAATTAATTCAATTAATATATAATTTATCAATTAATTGAGAGGAAATAGCTACATAACTGGAAATTGATACATAATGTATTAATTAATTGAAATAACTGAAACTATGTGGTTTATAAGCTTCTCGAATATTGACCTGAAATGAATATGAATTAGTTAGGAAAAATTTCTGTTTGATAATGGATCATATGTTACCCAATAAATTCTCGTCATAATTATCTGCAATGAATACCTCTGCAGTTCGATTTTTTCCAGAAACTCGACATTACGGTTAATTTCAATTCAGAGAATATATAATTGCTGTAAAATCCCCACCGGTTAGCACACAAATCCACACAAATCCACAAATGACCAGCCTGACAGCCGATTGTTATTCAATGCTACACTTTCAATCCCTAACTTTGTCAAAAAAACGCATTTTCTCCCACATGGCAGCACTATTTCTTTGGATAAATTTCCTTTCGCATCCTATTATCATATGCTATTTATTTTCCGAATTTTTCAAACACTTTCTCAAATCCTTTTCATGTTTTATCTCTCATACATTCTCAATGTATTGTTATTACAGGCCTAAGTCAGCAGGACAGCTGTCTTCTTGACTTAGCATCGATAGCTACTAGGCTTGGCACTTTTTCTATCTATGATCTAATTAGCTTTATTAAGGAATGGAATTTGTGAAAATTGCAGACATTTTTTGTTTCTTGAAAGGAAGAGTAAATGGAAGTGAACAAAAGTTTTTCACTCAAATAGTATATCCTGTCGTTGATGCCTGAGACATCGTTGAATTGACGAAAACTACGATAACTTCAATTAATCGATAATGTTTTTTCAGTTATTTGTTGTCGCATTTCGTACATTCTTTTATTAATTCCTCTTTTTATTGAAATGTCATTTTTTGATGAAAACTTTTGATCACTTCAATTAAGCGATAATAAATGAATGGTTTTTTCGATTATTTGTCGTGCTAACTTTTGCATTTTTTAATTAATTGTTAATTCATGCTTTAATTCATTTTAGTTATATCAGATATGTTCGATAGCTGTTTTCCACCGTTACGAATGTGCCTGGAATGTGTACAAGGACCAAGCTTTTCGGTAACTCAGAATCATGCCCATTTCCAAAATGAACCACATTCCGTGAGATTAGATACAGTGTTCATGGGTAAGTCAGATGTTCTACATGTTGATCATTTACTGAAACATTTGTCATTTTAATTAATTTTTATGATAATTTTATCGCTTCAAATCAATAATCAAATAATATGTTTAGTATTTCAATTAAGTACTAAGTGAAGTACAATTTGACTTCTCAAAAGTAACTTGTCGTACAAAATTGGGCAATGACAAATCATGTGATTGCATAAATTAACTGTCACCAACCAAAATTTAATTGATATATACTACCAGCATGATAATAAATGGGAGTTCGACAAAGTTACTTATTAATTCTGAAATTTATAATTTTGATATAGAAAATGGAATTTTGCAATGTTGTTTTATGACGATATTAGGTTAATTACATCACAATCGATTATCAATATCGAATTAACTGATATCGAATTTTGATAAAAAATTGATCAATTTTTGATTCTTTGAACTGGGAAAAATGTATCACTGCAAAGAAAAATGGAGTGTAAAAAGCTAAAAAAATTAAAAATGGAAATTATGAATTTTATGAGTCGTGATAGAAGACATTAGCGAAGTAAAAGATATAACTATGTTTAGAGTTAGCTACCATAAATTTATGTCGTCTTCATTGCGCACTTCCCTTCGATATAATTGTTAATTTTAACTGCATTTTAATGTTTGCAGGTTGCTTAACTTTTTGGATGGGTGTCTTGTTTTAGCCAGACTACTTATTATAGGGGTCGTATTTTTTCAATGTGTCATATGCTTTTAATGCAGGTGATGATGTAGTACTGCTGAAAAACGGTCAGCGAATTTGCGGTTCAGGGGCAGCTTTGAGTACAGTTCCAATCGTGCAAAACAAAGCTTATTTCCAAGTCAGTATTCAACAGACTGGTATGTTATTTATTCAACATTTGCTTTCTTGTGGTTATTGCATAAATCTTTTCCATTTTCTGTGTTTTCAATTCTACTTTTAAAATTAGTAGCTGTGATAGCATTAAAGCATCATTAATAACTATTTGATATATTTTTATTTTGCTTGAATCAATTAAAAATGAAATTCGATATCCATTTTTCATATTCTTCCAAATGTGGTTTTTGGACAATTGCTTATTTTTTCGTTAAAGAAAATATAATATATTTATACAAAAAACTAATAGTTCAAAATCACAGTTTTTATAGTAGATTTAATTGAGAGATTGAAGTTTGCAAAAGGGAAAAATAAGGGAATTTTTTCAAGGAATATGGGGTATCGGATTGGCAACACGATCTGCAGTTTTGAATTCGGTGCCAGTAATTGCGAACTGTTGGGTTTTGAGACAGGATGGACAATTGGTAGCAAATGGTGAAATGATGGGAAAGCTAGATGAATCTATCGATGAGGGTGACTGCATTGTATGACTTTATTTCACTATTTTTATTAATTTTTTGAAATACTCATCTATAATTACCTTTTTTTGAGAGATAAATTTCAGGGCGTTGCATATGATCATGTAGAACTCAAGTTTTACAAAAATGGTATATTGTTACCACTGTCAATCTCAAATGTTAAAGGGCAAGTAAGCATTTTTTTAATAAAAGAAATGGAACTATTGCACTGTTCTATAATTTGGTAAAAATTTCATGGAAGAAATGTTACGCATTTACTGGCTTGGGAGAATGAATGTTCTACTAGTGAAAGATCCGTTAAAAAAGATTACTCAGGATACCACAACAATTTTTTTTTTCCAGTTAAATTAAAATACTGCATACTTTGCAGGTTTATCCTATTGTTTATGTTGGTGACAATGCAATTTTGGACGTTATGTTTCGATTGTTTTCGTATAATGCACCTGAGGGATATGAAGAAATCATGTTGGAGCAGACCATTCTTTGAAAGGAAATTGCACATGGATTTGGTTCCTTTCGCATAGTAGATAGATTTGATTGCAGAAAAGCAATCACAAATCAAATTTAAATTATTTAAAGAGATCCACGATCATAAAAGACCTGGTTTCTTCTTTCACAAATCGATTTGTTTTATGTAAATTTTTTACTAGCTGTTTTCATTTATGCATCTCGATAGTGTGTTTGCACTTGAATGGTTTCGATTTAAAGATTTAAAGATACATTTCGATTTAAAGATTTACGAACCGCTTATATTTGATTTGTGCACTTAAGAGATTTGAATAAAAATCATGAATTGAAGGACCCAAAAGTCTTCAGTGTCTATTTGTATTTCGATCAAACTTCTCTGATTGCAGCACTTTTTCTACGCATAGTGAATTGGTTTCACATTACAGAAATCAACGATTAAAGTCATTTGATGATATTCGCAACTATTTGATTGAGTTTGATAGTTTAGTCAAAATTGATACCTTTTTTATATTAACTGCTGAACATGAATTGTTTATTCATCTCTGAAGAAGTGGAACTTGGGAATTCAAACTTACCACGTCGACAATTTGAAATGTTTTACTGAAATGTAGGAAAATAAAAAATTGTGATATGTGTTGTTGCAAATGCTTTGCAAATACGACTTGTGGAAGTAATGCTAAATTTTTTTAGATTTCATTTTACATATTAGCCACTTTTCCTTTTTCTCTACTACGTATGTATATTTCATTTATTTATTCATTATTAATTTTTTTTTGCGAAATAAATCCTTAATTTTCTGTTCCGTTTTACTTTACCATTATGGTTCTTGTCCTTGTATCATCGATTTTCACCATACATACGGCCGAGCATAATTGTATACCATCGGCAAATAATTGCGTCCCATTTTAGTTGTTGTGAAAAGGAATATCATACTTTGTGAATAACATGATTGGTTGTTAAAATAATAATTTTTTCTTCCAGATTGCCAGATGTTCTTAGTTCAACAACGATTTACCTTTTTATTGGTGCAAACAATGAAACGATGTTTTGGAAGAGGAATTGTTTCGGTTATTGCTTCGTTATATCTTTAACTTCTCATTTTATTCCCAGCACTTTTTGCTGTTATGCTACAAATAATTCGGCCACAGATTTCTCATTTTCATTATCTCCACTCATTTTTCCTAACTTTTCACTTTTCCTGTAATTTGTTCTTCACACTCGATTTTATCATTTTTTTTTATTTTATTCACTACCTTTCTGAAGAAGAGTTAACAGGATGCAAGTCTTTCAGTGTAAAATCAGAAAGCTGAGAATGCAATGAAAATATCGATTCCTGATTTTATTACCATCTTTTTTTACTTATTATTTGTTATTGTAACGTATTCATTCCACATTTCCTTACAGAGTTGTGCAGTTCGTTCTCAACGGAAGATGAAAGTAACGGTAATACCAGGTGATGGCGTTGGTTCAGAACTTATTGGTGCAGTGCAACATATTGTGCAAAGCACAGGAATACCATTGGAGTTTGAAGAAGTTTTCTTGAGGTCACCTTTTTTCTGAATTTATTAAGAAATCATTAGAATGCTGATAGATTTATGCGCTTTATCAATTTTTAATTGCTTATCAGGCATTTAAACAAAAGTTTCTGAATATATCGATCCTGATAATTCTAATTAGGTAGGAGCCATGTCCTTTGTTAATCTGCTACGGAATAGTTATGACCAGCATTAATAGATAATTAAATTAAACTAAGCAGTTGAAAGATAATGCCGATTTTCATTCTAGAAAGTTTGTGCATAGATGTTATAGGTATATTTACCACTAGCAGTTTTGCTTTTATTCTCGCATATATTGGCATACATTTGGATGTATAGGACATGTATTTTTTGCAGTGAAATTCAACATCCACGTTCGGCAAGCCTTGAAGATGCCATTAAAACCATTAAAAAAAATAATAACGTGGCGCTGAAGGGTGCAATTAAGGAAGCGGAAGCGATAGCAATCGACACTGACAGAGAAGATATCAATCGAGCATTAAAAAAAGGTCTTGACCTTTTTGCCAGCGTTTCAAATATTAAAGTTAGTATACATTTTAAACACTTCATTTAAAACTTTGGATTTTAGTTCTAATTTCGAATGTTATTCGAGTTCTGCCATATCAGCCACTTGGTAAATGGTTATTGCAAATGCCGGTTGTGAAGTTCATTACAATTAACATCAATCCATAATTCCTTAACCGCACTATATTCATGTTGCTTTTCCTACTCATCTCTCCCATTGTTTGGTGATTGATATGGTAATTAATCTCCCAATACTTTATTTTTTTCAGCAACAAGAATCCCATAAAACGTTCTCTTATGTAATTTTCTTTTCAAATCCTCATATTTATTTAGTTTCAGTTGAATTTAATTTAAATTTTGATTTTGAATTTTAATCTTTTACATTCGTATATGTTTTTTGAATTTTCAGAGTTTAAGCGGGATCAGAACACGGCATCAAAAAAATCTGGATTTCGTAATTATTCGTGAACAAACAGAAGGAGAATATTCATCGTTGGAACACGAGTTGGTACCTGGTGTTGTTGAATGTCTTAAAATTTCCACAGAGGAAAAGTCGCATCGGATAGCAAAATTTGCTTTTGATTACGCTACGAGATTTGGTCGGCATAAAGTCACGGCTGTTCACAAAGCAAATATTATGAAATTGGGTGACGGACTGTTTTTGCGAACTTGTGAAGAAGCTAGTTTATTAACTTGTCAAGCCTGATTTGCTTTGTGAAGACGAATTTTAAATATGTATTATTTCCTTAATATTTGAAACTAGTATTGAAAATAATTGAATAATACAATCAGTGTTTAATTATTCTTGGTAATATACTTTTATATTAATAATTATATGCTTGCTTCAAACAATCATATTCATCACAAGAACTACAAAAGTGTGCATGTTACTAACTCGGTTCTTTGATTTTCCAAAATTCGAACCTTTCTTTCAAAATAGTATGAAAGCTTATCGTTTACACTTGTTAACTACTGAATTTTTGCAAGCTTAGTTATTTACAAATGTTTGTGGAACGTAAAATGTTATATTGATTATTTTAATTACATCAAGTCTGACAATTTATTCCAGGTTTCAAAATTATACCCATTTATCAAGTTTGAGTCGATGATTATCGATAATTGCTGCATGCAGTTGGTATCTCAACCTGAGCAGTTTGACGTGATGGTTATGCCCAACCTTTACGGTAATATTGTTAGTAATTTGGGAGCTGGCTTAGTTGGAGGTGCTGGAATTGTTGCGGGTCGCTCAATTGGATCGGATGCAGTTATTTTCGAACCAGGTGCCCGTCATGCTTACGAACAAGCATTTGGAAAGTGTGTGATATTAATTTTCAAGTTTTTCGTGTTGTATAAAACGATTTTTCTTTCCAAATATTCATACAAATTTATTTTTTTTAATAACTTTGTTTCTATGCTTTCAGGATTCTTTGCTCAATTACCATCAGTTTTTACATTTCATCTATATCGATAATCTATTGCTTTTTCAGACAAATTGCAAATCCAACTGCAATGATTTTGTGTTGTGCAGATTTGTTACATCATTTACGATTGCAAAAATATGGTGCTGCTCTCCGATCGGCCACTGAAGCTGTGATTGCCGAAGGCAAAATAAGAACTCACGATCTTGGAGGTTTTTCATCAACGCTGGAGTTCACGGACGCCATAATTCAGAAATATACCTTATGATGATTTCAGTGGTCATACTTAATAATGAGTGCATACCCCAAGATATTTAGGCATAATGCGGGAATATTTCTGTGATTTTGTATCATATCTGAGATGAGTTTTTTTGTTATGCTTTGGCACAACTTTGTTTCTTTTTAATTGACATTCTATACTTACACTTTTTAAAAATTAATTTAATCTAAAGCACCTCAGTGATGATATCGACAAATAACAGACATTTTTTGGTTGTTTTCGGTCATCCAATTTCTATATATTATATGAAAACATACAAGTGGACTTTACTTTTCATATTTATTCAATACATCGTAGACAGTTGTTGCCTGTAATCGTCGGTCTGTCTTCATCTATGCCATGAAATAATTGAAATAGCAATACTTGTGATTTTTTTTTGTGGCATATTTTCTTTCTAAGTTAGTACCTTTCTTCAGAATTTGTTTCAATTCAATTATTTCTTTCTTTGTAAATATTTATTTTCGTGTCAAATATGCGAATATGGTCATTTTCTAGGAAAGTACGTCATTTAACATTTTTGTGGCGGTTCCGTGAATATCAAACACGAAATATTGTAATATATTGAAATATGTGCAATATGATAAATTTGAAGAAGAATCGGATTTTACAGACAGCGAAGGGAAGCGACTGCAAATATAACACTATGATGGACATTAGAAATGGCTTTTGGTACTCGAAGATCTGAAATTAAATTTTTAAATTTATCCGCATGAGAGAAGGCGGAAAGTGAAGTATCAAGTCAAACTTTTCACTAAGGAATGAGTTGCCAGAATTTGCTTACTTGAAATTTCCTGGGAATCTGGGACCCGAGATTTGCGACATTTACTAGTACATATTTAATAGAATTCTCTTTAGTATGGTAGTGATGGCTACTACTGAATGGATAATGAAACGGGAAAAATAAAACAGAGGTTTCTAGTTTAAAATGTTTGCGCAAATTTAATAAATTGCAGGCATTTCCGCAGAATGTTACCTCGACGAGGACTCAAGCTGTGGTTCTTCAGCACTTAACAATATTATGATCACCATTGTCATTGTCATTTTTTCTTTCCCCAATTTCCCGTCTATTGAGACTTAGGTGGTTAGAATTTCCCGTCAGGCACTTCCGTCTAAGAAACGCTCTAAAAAAGATGAGACGACAGGAACGCTTTAAAAAATATGGGACGAGACATTTTTATGGGTAAGTAACGGTAAAGTAGATGAACACCTTGAGACGAGAGGTTTTCATAGGTGGTGTTTGTTTTCATTCGAGATTTTAGTTTGTTGATGGTACTGTTTGGCATAGGCGGGAACAGAGGAAGGCATTTCGGACATTTAGAAAGAGGCATTCAGTCTCTTCTTTTTCAATTCGATTCATTTGTATGGAATCGGAATCTAATTATGAATATTAAATTAACGAAATATAAATTGTGGTATGAAGTGAAGTTTAGAGGGCAAATATCAAATTGCTTTGTATATTAACAAGTTTTACTGAACTTCGAAGTTCATTTAGAGAGATTACTTGATGAATGATTTATTAACAATCGCTCGTCGATTACAATAAATATCGCTCACTTCAGTGCATGAATGTCATTTGTGGAAGCGGAGGGAAACGCTGCCTCGTCTGCGACAAATAGTGAGGAATATGAAGATGCCCAAGACGAGCTACGGCCACTTCCTGAGCGTTCTATGTTGATAATTGGTATCGGACGTAGCAGTAATCATCCGTCTCGCCGTGATTCATTACCAAATGAAAGTGAAATAAGTGATGCGGCAATCAACAAGCAACCAACGCTGTCGTCGCAGTCTGAAAATATCTCAACTTCGTCTATTTCCTCATCGCTAAAAGTAAAAATGTCATTTTGTGATCAAGTTTTATATTTTGATGGTTGAGTAACTAAAATTGGTAAGGTATTCCAAATATATGCGTCACGGTATTTCCTTCCTATGTATGGAGTCATTATCTAACTCAGCTGTATGTACATTATTCATATTTGCTGGCAGGAGAAAGTTTTTTTATATGCAAATAGGCATATGTAAAGTTCTACGTTGCTTCAGTGAATAAAAATGTAAGAAGTAATTTTATTCCTTATACAGGATGATTCGTTTATTCTTTTTCTTCTTTGATAAGATTATGTTCAAAATTTTTATTCGTCACTTTGTTTCGTTCATTATTATTTTTGCTCATTTTGCTTTGCGTTCTTTCATTTTTTCAGGATGGTGTAGCGGCGGATCGTCGGTATCGTTTAGATGCTTTACGGAATCGAATGACTAGTGAATTTGGGTCAGGACATACGTTACTGAACACTAGTGTTGGTGGTTACACAGATGATGACACCGGTTCAGCAAGTGAAAGTGCGTCTTTGGCATCCTGGGGACGTAATCTACTTATACAAGCTCCTTATGCGAAGATGAAATTAGTATATCCGGCTGATACAATTAGCACGAAGGCTTTTTCCAGCCACCATAATCTAAGCAGGTAAAATTGTAATATGAAGTAGATATGGGAAGAATCGTGTTTCACGTTTTCGAACATAACAGTTTATAAAGCTTCACGAGATCAAACATAACTGTTCATGAGCTTTGCCAGATCAAAAAGTAACACTTCATCTTCCTTTTTAGGGTTCTAATCTGACGATAGTAGACCATGATGCAGAAAGTTTGGTAAAACAATTTTCAGCGGGACAGACTCGTTCTCACAGAACACTAATTTCGGTAACGATAATGGATCGAAGAATGTGGAGTCAATACCACCACCTCATCCTCCATCATCGTCATTCATAAAAATATCATATGATAATACTGCCTTCGGTGTAATACTCCCTCCTCCTCATAGTGTTCCTCCGCCATTACCACCGAGAAAGCCGTGCGGAAGACTTCCTAATGCCCTTTCACCTCAACAAGTGGATTCGCTTATTGGAAAAGGGTATGTTCCAGTTTCTTCCCACAATTTTAATGTTTTGTTATTTTATTTACTGTTTATCTTAAAGGAAACTAATTTCTCGTGTTTTACTTTTAAATTGATTAGTTTAAGAAAGTTTCCAGGCCAACGAAAGAAGTCGAAGAAGGGAAGAGTGACGCAAGCCATTCATCATTTCATACGTATGGTTACTTGATTTTATTTTCCAGTTATAATTCTGTGAAACATTTGTATAATGGTGTTCTTTCGTTCAGATTTCAGATGTCTTTTGTTGCTAACTGTTGTAGTGCTAATTCAAAGATTGGTAAATTTAATAAGGCGCAATTTTCTAACGCTATCTGCCGATCTACACAACTTTAAAATTTTATTTCAAAATTCTGATTTAACTGGATGGGTTTGGGATAAAAATTTTTAGCATCAAACAAGAAAAACCATCGAAAAAGGATGCCGTTTCGTTGGTTGATGGTTTTGCTCGATTACGTGGACATGCGAAAACAAATTCGCTGGATCGTGGATTGAGTTTGGCAAAAAGCATGAAATCGGGTCCGTTTCCACCACGTAGTGATAAAAGTAATTCCTTGAAACGAGAATATTTTGCTGATTCTCCGTGTAGTTCACCCTATTTGTCGTTTGATGGCGAAGAAGATCTAAGAAACAGTGATGCACAGGGTGTTATTCATCAAATCACCTCCTCAATATTCAACGAACCATTAAAGTAAGTTGGTTTCTAAAATGTTACAACAGACTATTGTCGTAACTATTATTCAGAAAATTCTTTCTTATATGGATGCTTTTAAAAAATAGTACCGGACTCACGTAGCACGTTAATAAAATTGCGCCTAATGGAAGTTTACATGAAGCAAAGTTGTTCCTAATGAGTCCCATGTATATAGATCAAAGCTCACAAGAATGATCTGATAATTTTCATTGAACGATCAAATAATTTTCATTGATTCTACCTAATACGATTCAATGAATGTCTAGGTTTATCTTTTACGAGACTTCCATACTCGTATTTGCAATTCGTTTAACAATTTTGTTAAATAAATTGGGCCTTTGCTACATTGAATTCTACAGGAATCGAGTTTTTTTATAATCAGTTTAGCAAATGATTCTCGAGTAATTTTTCTCGGTCACTTCAGGGAAGAATTGTTGGCATTGGAATCACCTGCGCGCGGTATACCAACTGGTCGTTTGTCGTCGGTTGGAGAAGAATTTTCTACCAACTCTTCAATTTCCACTTCTTCCCCGAAAAGATCGATTTTAAACGATAGCAGAGTAGCAGACGATGCATCTCAGGACAAATTATATAAATTGCCAATTTCACTTTCAAAGTCTGTAAGTCACTCAAAATTGGTTGATGCTCTTATTTGTCTATATTTAATGCTTGTAAGTTGCAAAAAAAGCTAGTTATTGACGTTCACATAAATTTGAGCATATTACGCATTTTAAATTTTATCCAACATAACTAAAAAGTTGTGTTGGAATGAAATTTAAAAACTTTGTAGAACTTACTTTTGTTTTGAAACTGTTACTATTATAGGATTCAGATCCGTCATCTAAGGATTTTGCGGTTGGGAATCATTCGGAAACAGCATCGGAGCAAGTTTCCATGAGGAACGACTGTACTGCGCAAAATGCTGAAACTGAATATTCAGATCCGATAACTCGGGATGTGGAAAGACGTATGAGCATGAAGGGACATCAACAGATTTCTGGAGAGTTGGTTTTCATTCCGAGTTTGTGATGTCGAATAATAGCAGTACTTACTCAAAAATTAATATTTACTTAAAAACTTATGGTGGTTATTTCATAGTTTTCTGTTTTGGATGCAGGTCGGAAAATGGTCCTTCTTCACACATAGCTGCATCGTCGAGCGGTTTTGGTCGAGCAACGGGATTCGTTAAGGGATATGGAGCCTATGCATCTGAATTTTTTCGTGGTGCTTTCTTAAGAGCAAAAAGTGTCGTATCTTCAGGGTAATTGATTTATTTAAAGTGCACTATATAATACTTTGATATTTTTGTTTTAAATCGTTACTGTTTGAGCGCAACATCAAAATTCTCCAAAGAAGACGATGAAAGTTGTAATGAAAGTGATCATGAAGATTCTGCCATAGCTGAGGGTACTCCCATTGTACGGCCAAGGAATTCGAAGAAAGGACCATTTGATTTTGATGGAACACGTTGCTACCAAGAGCTAAACAACGAGCACACGGTTGATTTTTCTTTCATTCAAATAGATTTTGTTTTAATATATTTTTTAACGAACAGAAAAACCTGTCAAGTATTTTTCGTTTCCTCCTTAGCTAATGGTTCGATTAATTTAAGTTATTTCAGCTATTTAGAATACTTTAATGTCATCATGAAATAATACATATATGAAGTTCATTTAAAAATGGAATTCATTTGTTCCTTAAGATGAATGAAACACTGCTTCTTTGCTCTTTATGCTAGGTCTTGTACATTCTGTCGGGAAGCAATAAATCTCTAATAATGAATTCGATAAATTATTTGTATCAATAAACTTTAAGGAGGATTAAGAAATGTCTTACTGCTGTTAATGAGTTTGGGTATTCTATTAGCAATCTGTTAAATTCAGGGTGCTATATGGTGCATGAAATTTTCGTTATGTGGGCGTCTCTTGGCTACAGCTGGTCAAGATAGTATAATACGGGTTTGGGTGCTGCGCAATCATTTATCATATTTCAATGCCTTACGTGACCGTTACAATTCACATTCTAAAAAAATTTCAATGAGTATGGGCGAAAATGTGTTGCAAAGTGCGATGAAAGATATTGAAAATGATTTACGTTCTTCCTCTACTACTGTAAGTCTTTCAGCGGTCTATGAGCAAATAGTATTGATTGGTTATAAAACTTGGTAACTAATTTTTCGGTAACTTCTCCTTTATTGTGCACCTTACTGAGAAGAAACTATTTGCAGTTGTTTCTTAACGAGTAGACTATACTAAGGAAATACAACATATTTATTTTGCTTACTCTGAGTGTTGAGTGTTAATGCTAACCTTCAAATGTAGAGTCCTTTGAACTTTGTAATAATCAGACATATTTCCTGAACTAATGATTTATTAATGAGGAATTATCTCTTTGCGTTGTTTCTTTCGTCTTTTCAAATTCTGTTTTATTTTATAAATTTTGCAATATCTGAAATAAATTGAAGTTCTATGAGATTTTATGTAGAAATATCAGAATGGAAAAAAGAAGAAAAACAGCTTTTCTGTATTCTTGTTTTTTCCATACGGCTTACTAATTCGATGATAAATTTATTACTTGCTGTGTGTTATTGCTTATTTCAGAATAGTGCTTAACTTAATTTCTGAAAGACATTTCAGCTTGGTGAAAGCGCCGAATCATCCGCATCACACGACGATGAAAATAACTCCCTAACAACTGCTTTAATGGCATCAAAACCATTATGTACATATAGGAGTCATACTGCTGACGTATTAGATTTGTCATGGTCTCGTAATTACTTTATTCTGTCCTCCGGAATGGATCGTACTGTTAAGTTGTGGCATCTTTCTCGTCCAGAATGCCTTTGCTGTTTTCAGCATATGGATTTCGTTACATGCATTGCTTTCATGCCAAAGGTCCGGATTTCTGTTTCTATACTCATTAATACTCCTTTCCGGAATGTTATTAATAAATCTACGAAATTTTTTGAAAATTGTCTTACTTTTCACATTGCTAGTTTTTTCAGGATGACCGATATTTTCTTTCTGGATCATTAGATGGCAAACTTCGTCTATGGCACATACCGGATAAGAAAGTAGCTTTATGGAACGAAGTGGAGCAAGTAAAATTCATTACGGCTATCGCATTCGCTAAAAATGGGAAATTTGCGGTAGTAGGTACATACGATGGTCGTTGTTTTTTCTATACAACTGATCAACTCAAATATCATACCGTCATTGACGTCAGATCAAGTCGAGGCAAAAATGCTAGAGGACATAAAGTGATTAATTTTTCCGACATTTTTGCAACATTTTCCAAATTCAGTGAAAATAGGTGGTTAAAATCGACATTTTCCATGTATTTTCCTTAGGCATTATGATGAATCTTTCAGGTAACAGGCCTAGCTGTTCATGGGGATAAATTATTGGTTACTTCGAATGATTCACGTATTCGTATGTATGATCTGCGAGATATGGCCCTAACGTGCAAGTTTAAGGTACATTCAATTAAAGCTATATTTCCTTTTATTTTACTTTTTTTAATGCAAATTCTTAATTTTTCACTCAGGGTGCTCAGAATGAAAGGAGTCAGATCCGAGCTTCTTTATCACCTGATGGTAAACATATTGTTTGTGGAAGTGAGGATCGTTTTATTTATATTTGGACAACTGCTGATTTACCGTCCTCATTAGCTGTCCGCAAAGATCGTAACGATTCATGGCAGCGTTTGCGAGGTTAAATATTTGAGAATTTTTTTTTTATAAAAATTCTTAAAAAGACTGTTAGAAATTATAGCACGACTGAAAATCTAAGTTTTCTTTTGCAATTTTTGTTTGCGCATATAAGGTGTTCTAAATATCATGTTATAATAAAATGGTTTAATTTAACTGCATGGTGCTTACTATCGAAAGAGTGCCTCTGTGGTAGTGATTTACAGCAGTTTAGTTTAGAAATCGTTGAATAGTATTTTGAAAGATGATGCGAATACAATTAGATACTAAAAGTGAATTTGAACATTGTAATTTGATTTTAACAAACTTTCACATCTTCAAATGCTTCACTAGCAGACATAATCCTGAAAACCTTGTGTAATAACGAGATTGAGTCCTGTTGCCATCTTAGCGGCACAGATTGATCCATTTATTGATTTGCCTAACAAGTAATTATTGCTGATGAAATCTTAGGTCACTCAGCATGTGTAACAGTGGCAATATTTGCACCTCGTCCACAGCTGTTTCTAAACCTTCTGGAGCAACGTCGCAGTGGTGATGAGAGGAGTGAACAGCTGAAACCTAGCAAAAATATATCAGATCGACAAATTCACGGTGATGTCATCATTTCAGCCGATCTAAACGGTTCAATTCGTATTTTCGTGAACCGCACGAGGATTAAAGCTGGTTCGTCAAATTTTTTTCCCACCGATTAATTCTTTGAAAATCTGAGTTTCTTTCGAGTTTAGATTTGACTTCAGCTTCATCATGTTTACCAGACGTTGACGCATTTCTGATCTCTTTCCCGAATTTATATAACAAGTATTTAACAGTTTAATTCCATCGTTATTGATTGGTTGGTTGTACTTATTCTTCTTAATCAGCCAAAATCAAAATTGGTATTTTGACTTAGGACAAATGTTTGCTATGTTCTGTTATGTTACTCATCTCAAATTGTCCATATATTCAAGATAGATTCATCTGTTTTGCAAGTAAAATGTAACTCTTTTTCAGTATCTCTCATGTGTTTTCTCATAATTGCTGTATATAATGTTTTCTATCTCTGTAGATAGTGTTTGCTAATTTCCATAGATTGATATGTATTTGTTGTTTTCAGTTTTTATATATTCTGATGTATATGTTTACAATTATTAAAAAAGGATTTAAATCGCTCTTGCTGATTAGATAAGAATGATACATTTAGTATATGTATAGGAAATGATACATTTAGTATATATATTTCCTTGAAGTTAAATTTTATACAAACATTGGAGTAATACCAGTATTTTGAAAAAGACATATGAAAGAAAAAAAAAGCAATAACAGTTTTAGAAAAAGACATATGACCGGGCAAAAAATCATATGCTGGATGGTGTACGAACATTGATAGTAATTTAATCGTTTCTAATTAGATGAAAAATTCATTTCATCTAGTTTCACCTTTTGCTGTTGACTAAGCATTACGGCCTTTGGCATTTGCCTCTGTTTATTTTTTAGGATATAAATTCATAAGTTGTTTATTTAATATCGCAGTACTTCCATGAACAGTCGTTATTCTGTTACGAGTATCCAATGTGATCGTGCCTTACTGAAATAAAATAATGCATGCAAATTTTATGTCTTTTTCAGGTTATTTCCTGAAGAAAATATTTTTAATTTTTTTCCCAACATTCAAAAAAAGAATAAGCTTGGATTTTTCATACTTTTTCGCATAAGTAATACTTTTGCATTAGTGTGCATATCCCTCATCATATTGCACATGCTTATGAAATGTATTTTCTCCAAATCGAAGTGTTAAATCTTTGAGTAGAATGGATTTATTTTCATCACGATATTCTAATTTCCATGAGCAAAAAATCGGTTATGATAATATCCGATATTTTCGAAGTAATGTGCTTTTTGGGCATTTTGTGTTTCTTTATTCAAACTGTAACACACAATCAGTCTAAAAGTGTTTGCTTAAATGAGCTAATGCAATTAAAAGTAGTGTCACTGGACTTTAATGTTATGGTGACTTTTTGCTAATTCTTCAGTCTTTGTTGGAATGTTATAGAAATTGCATTTATGCTCCGATAATAACCATTTGAAACTCTGTAGTTTAATTAAATTATGAATAATTGCAGTTTGCAATTGATGTCTTCTTTTCGGCATTTCTCGTCAGTGTTACCAAAGTTGAATATATCATGGCATCGAATAACTGCTTCCGCGCGCTGCTTGATAAGCTCTAATCCAACTGATACCGCTAAAATAATCCCATCTGCATTAGATAACAATGACTGTTCGGCTGTCGAAAGTGGAGTTCAAAGTGTAGTCTTGGACGCCACTGTTGAAGAACAACCTATTTTACCTTACAGTCAAAAAGCACTGGAAACATTGAAGTGAAGTTTGACAAGTCGTTAAATTTTAAACGAACTTAGAATTTTTATACCAACTATTCTTAATAGCTATCTTAAGGTTTTTGCTGAAATAAAATTTCGCTTTAGTTATACATTATTTGTTCAAGAGATCGAAGCAACTGTAATGCAGGAATGGGGATGAGTTCGGAATGAAAATGATTTCAACTATATTTCTATTTAGTTAACTTTGGTTATTAGGTCTGATGGTTTTAACTTTCTGCAGGCTAGACAAATATCCTTACTACGTGGAACGGGAATGGTGGAAACATGGTAGCAGGATGACATTTTGGTCAACTTGGAGAATGAAGAGAGATGTCAAAAGACGACATTTGCTTGCTGAACTTGGGCCAGATCGTGTCCGGTTGAAGGCACTAAAATGTAATACTATATTGCCGGAACTGATTAGAGATGAATGTGCCAAAAAATTGCATAATTTTCCTAAAGGATCGTGTCCGAGTCTCATTCAACATTTGTGTCAGTTTAGTGGTGCACGGCGTGGCAAATTGAACAGATTTCATCTTCATCGACAAATTTTCAGGCATTTATTTCGTATAATTTATTGTTAAGTAAACAAATATTAATGATTTCACTTCTGGATAATCAATTTCTTTCATATGAAATACTTCAAATAAAATTTTGAGTTATAAATTTGCAGTCGTGCTTTATCCATGAATTAAAAATCGATTTATAGCCAAGTAATGATCTAACCAATGATAAAATAAACGGGATATTTTATTGGTCCATATCAAAAATGCAATCTTAAAGTAATGTAATAATCACATGCTTTTGGTGGTAATGTTGATATTTTAGGCATCTTGCTGATCATGGTAAACTATCCGGTATACAGCGAGGAGTTTGGTGATAAATGTGCTTTAGATTGTTTTGCTGTCATTTATTTTCTTGAATAAAAATAAATTGTATTTTTTTTATGCCCGCTCGGTTTCTAAAAACACCCGGAAAGATTTTTTCAACGTTACAAGCACTCGTGATATACTTCTAATGAATTTCGTGCATAATTTCATGTATCTCTTACGGAGTTGTTTGGTTCTTTTTACTGCTTCGATAGAGTGCAAGTAGTAACCAAAGTAGATTTCAGGTCACTGAACATGGCTAACGTTTGTTCGATTTTATCGACTCTGTATGTTTTGATTCAAGGTAATAATTATATTTCGTTTTGATATTGATAAAACCAACTTGACAAAATATAAAACCAACTTGACAAAAACTAAAGTTCTAAAGAATTAAAGTTCGTACTTTTTGTCAAGTTGGTTTTATATTTGCAAAAATTACTTTTATCCGCATTCCAAACAATTTTTTTCAGGATCATTATGTACTGAACTGTATTTCTTAGCCTCTGAATCAGTAGAACTTCCGGTCTCCGCTACAACTTTTTTGTCTAAAACCGACGTTGTGCAAGCCAACAAATACATTCTAGGGCTGACGGCGGAGGCTCCTCTAACATGGACGAGTAATGGAAATATTTTCAAAAGACCACGAGCATTAGCAGTTGGTCGGTGTTTTTTATCCGATAAAGAAAAAGTTTCACCGTTTGAGATGGCTGAATTCTCGGAAAATTGGTTTTCATGTGCTAAAGTTTAATTTAAAATTTGTTCACTTTCAGTTACTGTCATTGATGGGAAAGCTTTTAATAACCCCTTATCATCTGGATATGCTGTGTCGACAGATGACGAAGATTTCAATCATGAGGAACTGGTGAACAATAAAATATTTGCTGATGAAGGACAGGAATGGATTCTGATGCGTAATGCAGGGTTGGAAGGTTCACAGATTGCTTCTGATGCACAGAATACTTTCTCAAAAATTGAAGTCAAGACGAAAAGCAAACCACTGCGGCAGGAAATTGAAAATCTTTATAAAATTTCAGAATCGGTAAAATGTCGAAGATTGCAGTCCTTAGCACTTCATAATATCATAAAGAAATAAGAAATTGTTATTCAACCAACACTACCGGTGGTGAGGTAAAGATTTAATTGAAATCATGTAATGATTTGAATTAAATCTTTATCATCCACTTATCGGGAAGATTTATGTTTTCCAAATAATGAATATTGTATAAAATAAAATAAAATGCAACTTTTTAGTGCTGAAACCAATTTCTGATGCATTTTAAATATAGCCTAGTATTTCATGTAAAAACTTCTAGTTTCCAATTTTTAGATTAGTAAGTCGAAAATTGCTCTAACTAAAAATACTCCAACAATTTTCATCATCGATGTGAAGGGTTTGCCAACCGCTGAACAAGAATTATCCAAAGAAGAGTATAAACGAGCTGTCGACGAGTTGGAAAATGCTATCTGGCATTTAATTTCTGTGTTGAAAAAAATATATAATGATCGTGTGATTGCGGAACTCATTATGGAATCGATGTCTGAAATCAAAAGAAGGCAGAAAAGACAAGTAAAACCTTTGTCATAAAATTTGAATTTTTAAATATTTCTAAATAAGATTCCTGTTTTGAATCTTCATAACTATTTTAGTTTTATTCAATATCTTTTGTACTGAGACCAACTTTATGCGAAATAAAGAAAGAGGTATTTCTAGATCTTTTTTTGCGCTGAGCTTAATAGGTGAAAATTTTCATGATTATAGAAAAATTCAACTCCATAATTGATGAGCACCACTAGCAACATTTTGCTAGCATTTCGATCAATGAAGTATATTTATCCACTTCTAGGATATTTTTTACTTGCAGAAAGAAGAAGAGTAGAAACTGAGTGGCAGGACATATCCCACCTTTTCGTTTTCCTTCCCAGTATCAGTTTTTTACAAATATAATTTAGTAATTTTTGAGGGAATAGCTTTATAAATTCATTTAATGTTATTGATAATAACGTACCGGTATAAGGTTTGTCTGTATTAAACTATTTGCTTCAATATGCACGGCACTGTAGTCATGCTTAGTAATCTTTTCTGGCTAAGGGATGAAAAATATTGCTGTTAATTTGTGGTTTTGTCAAATCTATTCATTTTCAGAACCCTGACCGAATAATGAAATTACGGAAGAACCTTAATATTTATCAGGTTTTTGTGTTCATTTGTTTTTTAAATAATGTCTTAGCTGGAGTAGTTTTTTATTTTTTAGTTGTTGCTTTTATTGTTCATTTGTTCAAAACTAACTATTGTAAAATAGATTTGAGCATTCAGTTGCTTTTAAGCGAACACTAGTTGGGAGATGAACTACGCATTTTCTTTCATACTTGTTGATAACTACAAAGGATTTCTCTGTTGATACATAGCAATTTCCTATGGATTTTCAGATAATGTGATATTTAATTTTTGGATACATTGCAATATTAATTCTTCAGCATCAGAATTTTTTTTATTGCTCCGTTGATATCGTATGTGGAGCTTGTCATTTGAAATGACTTGAAAGATCTGACATTTAATGTTAAACTTGATAACAATTTTTTAACTATTTCGATAATTTATACCTTCGAATTTCACCAATGTCAATTTTTGCAGTTTTCATCGACCAGTTATCCAGCTATGTTTGGAATATTTTTGCTTGTAAGTGTTGCGCTTTCATTAGCCATTCTCCTCGTAGCTGTTGGTTTGTGGAACATGGATCCGGGCAAAGATTCAATTATTTATCGTGTGGCAACAACTCGGATGAAGAAGGATTAGTGGTCATCAAATTACCGCCATATTCTTATATAATTTACCGTTTTGTAAAGATTTCCAAAAAATCAAAGTAGAACAATTCTTCAAATAAATTACAATAGCTTTGTCAATTAGCAAGTTATAGTTGTTAAGCTTCATTTTACATTTATTTGATCTGTGATATTGTTCCGACAATTGTTACTAATTAAGACACTGAGCAGCATAGTCATACCAAAATAAAGAAATTCTTTTTCTTATTCTTTTCTTGGAAACCTTTGAAGATTTGGGAATATTTGAATGTATTAACGGGCAGCCACTTATACCGAATGCTAAGTGTCAGTTTCATTTTTATATTTTGTTTATTTATAGCAGCTATAGAAAATGAATTTTTTTCCCCAAACTTAGCGTTGTGAATATTTAAGTTGTGAATTTTGTAGGTGTATCTCTTTAATATTCTTTCCATTTTTTAGAAAATTCTTGTCCAAGCTTTCAAATTTTGGCTTAGAATTTTTTAAAGATATTTACGTTGAACTGTTGTTAACTTTCCGATATTTGAATACTTAATGCACCTATACAAAAAGAAACATCGAAACCTCGTCACATTAGTAAAGTTTATTGGCTGATATCAGGGGTGAATTAGAGCAACCAGTGTATACAGTATCTTGCATCCTTTACGTTTAATTCATCAATTGATCTGTTCTAATCACTTTGTTTTTATTTTCGCTTCATAACTGTTACGATATTAATATGTTAAAAAGTATGTTTTACTGCAATATTCTAGTAACTTAGAAAAACATATTCGTATAAAATTATAATAAAATACAAATTAGCACAGGAATATTTGAAGCGTTCTTATTACAAAAAGACACAACATACAGTATATGAGTGCAAATAAATATGTCTTAAACATTTGTTCCACTTTTTTCTATGGCGGTTTGTAGAGCTATAATTTCAATACTTGATTGAAACAACTCTTATCATCAAAAAAAGTTTCGTCATGGTTGGAAGTTAATTTTCGTAATTTAGCTTTGTGGAACTTGGAAAATAAACGGTATTTTAGGTTCATTTTTCGAGGTTAATTCTACAGATAGATTTTGGAAGAGCTGTCCTGAAAGTTGTCTTTTAAATATTTGCAATTAGATTGTGTTATGAATATTAATCAAGATTCCAATTTACTGATAAGGAATCAGGGTCTTGAATAGACGATATTCTTGCCCAAATAGCACTTTTTTACTAATTAATACTTGGCACGAAGATAAAGTGAACGTTTTTTCATTCCTAAAGTCTTTCACAGTAAAGAGATGTTTCGCTTCGTGAACGCCAGCTTATATTTGATGAGTGGTAAGGTGTCAGGGGAGAGAATGACACCTGTTGTGTAAAATGATTTAGTCGTTTGTGTCCCGGACCGCCACGACTCTCTCGTTCTTTCCGGAAATATGCTGGATTACGTAATCGGTCCAAATCACTTAGATTCAGAAGACTTCGACCTTTTTCTTTTCTCTGCTATAAATTGAAATTGGAAAGTTTTTCAAAACGATCTGTGAAAAAGTCGAATTCTTCAGAGAAATATTGTAATAAAGCCGAACAGTCATCACTGAATCCTATGCAAAAAGTATTTGAAAGAGATTTGCATGAAATATCAATTCAGTGATTAATAATGCCAAATGGAGAATACTTGCATTTGATGCAGTATATATTGCTTTCTTCTTGGAATGCAATTTAAAGTGTATGCGTGGGATACAAACGTAATTATGCAAGCATTCACGTGGCATAACTTTGAAACTCGTTCAACACGTTATACATGTTTTTTAAAAAGCTTACGATAATATTTTTCGAATTATTTTTGCTTAATTTCTTTTCCAATTAATGCACTTGAGGTTCAGTTTATCACATTATACATTAAAATGGATGATGATTTATGTCTTCTATCTCACAAATTATCTTTAAATGATCTCCACCAGATTTCTTTTATAGTTAAAAATTGTTTTTGATACTTCATAGTTCTGAATTATTTCCTGTTAATTTTACAACTCATAGTTCGACCATCTATTCATCAACTTTGTAAAATTAGATTTCAGAAAAAATGAAACAAAACCAAACTTCCTGTTCAGGATTTCTAACATTCCTTGACGACGAATATACATTTGGTTCTCGGTTAATTTTCTTGTAAGCACCACCACGTGATCTGAATAACATGAATTATAATTCCAATTTCATTCATGCAGGACTCATTCTAATTATTGCTTTTGGTCTTAAATCAAACTTTAAGAAATAGCTTGCCTTAATTGTCGATTCCAATAAGGAGAGCTGACTCCTAAGTAATGAGAAGAGGAGCTGGAACTGATCGACGAAACAGTCCGTTCATTGCAGTTTGTGTCCGCACTACTGGATTGTGAATAGCCATCACACTGGTTAATGCTTTGAAGTTCAGTACTTGCTGCTGGTGACGGTGTATTTGAAACTGAAATTAAGCTAAATTTTGAATTTCATTCCAGCAAATTGAAGAGAATATGGTTTAAATGTTTACTAGACTATTGCTTCTGTCATAAATTGTATTTAATGCATCTATCGATTACTTTTATTGGTATCGAGGAATAAAGAAAATTTCTCGCCGATTTTTTCCAAAATATATATACCTGAATTACAGGGAAGCAAAATTTGGATCATTTCAAGCGCTGCAAGATGTATTACAGCAAACCATAAAGATGACGATAGAGGATCTGTTGGCTTATCAACCTGAAAATAATTCCACAATTTTATAATTTGTAATATCATAACAACTGAAAATTATGCAATTGAAAAATTATCCCAATACTTGTACAATTCCGGAATGTAGTCTGAAATACCGGTGTAACTATAATATTCGCATTTCAAGTGCCCTGAATTTAATCGAATTAAAAAGTATATCGAACGTGTGCGTAAGTGATTGCCATCCGACTATATCGATCACGTGCAACTTCATCAAAATTGCTATGTCGTAAAACGAATTCTTTGAGAACTTTCAAATCAAAAATCTAAAATTTGCTTATTTTAAATTGATAATTATGTGTAAATTTATATTATCTAAAAAAAAAAATTTATATTTATCTTTTCTATTGCAAATGTTATAGTATTTACTTTTGAGTGTAATTGTAACGAACATATTTAATTTCTGCTCTATTTGAATAACTAATGACACACATGGCATAAACCTCTTCAAAACTGTATCATATCCATAGCGAATATAATACATTGAATTAATACTATTAAATCTTGGTAATTTTATGAAAAAATTTCCTTCTCACTTTGATTGGATCATTTTTAACAATAATCTCTCCAAGTATTCCTTTAACGAATACACTTCCTTCCGTGCATTTAAGCCAAACATTACCAACATCGTCAATTTTCATCTTTACACCCTGAAAAATTGCTGTTTTATAATATTTAAAAAAAGCTTTTTGTTTGTAAATTAAAAACTCATTACTGAAAAATCAATCTCAACAATACATTTTTCTTCTGAATTAATGTTATGTTTTCAAAATGAAAATTGGTGCGGTCTTTTTAAATATTAAAATTTGTAAACTTATCGCTTGAAAATTCAAATCAAGTTATCCATAAAACAGTGATATAGTAGCAATATTAGCAACGTTTGCTATGAATTCTTAAATTCATTCTTGGAAATTTTCAAATGTCAAATAAATGAACTTCAAATGACTTTTTAAGAAAATTTTATGAAATGAAACAGTTATTCTTATCCATTAAAGTCCTAATAAGACATACCAATTATGGGGTAATGAAGACAAACATGGAATTTCATGCTAAACTTTATTGGCTTTTTCGTCAATACTGATTTATTGATTAGTTAGGCATTTTTCAAAGAAGCCTATATTGAATTTGAAATTTTGCATACTTTTCCGAAAACTTCAAATGCTCTGATCGTGCCATCATCACGACATGAGTTTTCAAATCGTTGTAAGCCAATTCTACAGCAGAAAAAACATTGTAAATTTATTTAGAATTTCATAAAATAGAATCACACCAATAGCTAAATTAAAAGAAAATTATATAAATGTGATAGAAATAAAAATGTTTCTAAAACAAATTCATAAATATATTTTCTTGAAAAGAAGAGAAATTGCAAATTTTGGAAGGAATAATAATCAGATATCAACGTGCATTTGTCTTTTATATATATTAAATCTATTAAAAATTCAATATGTCGTTGAATGGGAAAAAAAACTAGTTCTTCGTATTTAAATTTGAATGGAAACAAGTTATTGTATCGAATCTTTTAGCGTTGAATTGAAATTATTAAAAAAAGGTGCCTCAATCCATTATAATAATCATAATTATGTTTACAATGCGGTAATTATCAATTGAAATTATGATTAACTGAAAAAGGATAAAGTTCTTGAAGTGAATGTATTTTTATCGAATCTATAGAGTCAATCATATTCAATCAATTTTAATGATATGCTACTGTACACCCAAGAACAATATACTTTTCATTTTCTTTTAATTGAAATACATCAATTCTATTCCTTCACTTTTTAATGTATTTCATTTGTTAATATTTATATAGAACATGGAAATGAGAAATGATTTTAATAACTTCAATGAATTTTACTATTAGTTCAGATTTCCGACAGTAAGAACGCAAATTTTTACACCAAAATCTGAAAAATGAATTCAAATTTTGATTTAAGTAAATAAATTCCATACTAAAAAAAAAGGAAATCTCTAAACTCTTGACGCATCAACTGGTTGTTGTGCTGTATTAAATGTTCTTGCAAGTTAATAAATAATTTTTCGAATAATCGATTAATCAGGTAAAGTAAAATGGTTAATCCAAGAACTCATCATAAATTCTACTGGAGAAGTTAATACTTGGCCATATCACCTGCTAAGTTTGAACAACAACAGATGTTTTCGTACGTCACGGAACTTTACCTCGGTGAAAATAACCATAGTTTCAAATTTAAAAACTTTCTTTGGCTTAAAAAATAACTTTATGAATAAATTTTGGTTGGAAACCTAAGTCCGGATTTAGTTTAAATGAGAAAGAAAAATTTACCGAAGACCGTCAAATTCAGAATCACTTCCGTCAATTGTGATGACACGTGATCGAAGGTATGCCTTTGCAGAACGAATATTCCTTTCCATTACAATTACTTTACCCCAAATTTGTTCCTCAATATTTGAAAGTTTCCGATAGACTTCCATAATATTGTCCTCAAATATTTATCATTTAAATAATATTTTAATTGAATGAATATTAATTAATGTCATAAAAAGATGCATGAAAATATTGAATGAATTTTTAAAATTTCCAATTTCTTCAACCAATTTTTAATTCAGTTACGTCAAAATTTTACGATCCAAACTTAGATTGCAACATTTAAAAATTGTTGGTTTAAAAATTCACAACGATTGACTTACTCGTTCAAAGGAGTCGATATCATTCCAACTTTGTGAAATTCCCAAAGCTGTGGTGGTAAGTTGACCATGGTTATTATTGAGAAGACGTTCGATCAAAATTGAACGACAAAATGCCATTAATTTCTTTTTCACTAGAGAGAATATAATGATGAACTAGATAATTGATGGAATATAATGCTTCAGTTCAACTGATCTCAATTTAAAATAAATTACTAAATTCAACAAATTTTCAATTTCCACGAAAGTCATATACGTAGCTTTCAATCTTAAAAAATAATTTATAAAATAAATGTTGTAAACAAAAAAATTCATAGGAGCCTTTTCAAATACCCAAATTGTAAATGTTATAAAACTATTAGCAAAACAAAGAGAAAGAGAAATGGTTGCGAATTATGAATAATATAAAGAAATTTGTAAGAGGACGAGGATAGGCAAGAAATCTAGTTAGATTCGGTGTGAAGGGATAGAAACCGGTATCCTCAACGATTCAGGTTCTCTTTAAATTTATTAAATGCTTCAATGGAATAATTCAACGATGCAGTTACGTAGCAAACACTAATCTTAAAAAATAATTTATAAATTTTCAACATTTAAAGTTTTCAATTATTGAAGGAGAAATAAAGCTTAGCAATATGTTTGTTACAATTTACAAGTAAACTAAATGGTATTACACAAATTTTGTCAGCAAATGCTTTACTATTGCAATCTTCAAATATACTTTAATGAAAAGGTACGTACTCGAAATGAAATGAAATGGATTAATAAGTGCTTAAATTAAATATGCACTCTATATGTCGATTAATAAGAAATAAAGAAATTGATATAACTCAAATGAATTAAAAACTGGGAAGTAAATCAATTAAACCGAAGTGTTGAAAGAACAATAAAACTTTTTATTTTAAAAGCATTTGAGGTGAATAATTTTCCGGTTTCTCACAATATATTTACTATTTAATAACTCGATTTTTTTTGTCGTATCATTTAATTTAAGGTTTTGTAACAGTTTACAATTTTTATTTGCAATTACTTTTTGTAACGATTGATAATTTTCGACATTTTATCAAATAACTCGATCAATTATCTGAATTTGCAAGCAGAAAGAGTTGAAAAAATTTTAAACAAAATCACTGCACGTTTTTTGCTACGAAACTAAATTTGTGGAAATAAGATAAATTCAAGCTAATCCGTGAAGAGAAAGAAAAAAGATTTTTCTTTTTAAAAAACGAAACAATGAAATTAATTGGACTAAAAGTGATCCGAACAACACTTGGAAAAAAAATCCTAATTAAGAATTTGATCATATTAACATTGAAATAGATTGTAAACGAGTCAGAAATAGCGTTGCAAACTGCCAGTAGGAAGGATAATAAGAATCGTTATTTTTAACAATTTTTGAAATATTTTTGAACTTTTTGAACAGATTATCCCGATATCATCATATTAAATTGCAATTGAGATAGATGAGACGATAGGAATGAAATTTCATTTATTTAATGATCTACGTGAACCCAAAATACATCATTATAACAATCTACAAACTATTATAAAAATTCAGATTTATGCAAAGAGATGATTGAACTTTTGCATTAAACCAATATATAAGTGTGTAATGGGATATCTTTACACAAATTATACAATTTCGTTATTCCGTTACAAAAAACTGCAAAATTTTCCAAAATTGCTAGTTATGTAAAAAGTCACAATTATTTCAAGAATTTCCATGTCTTTTTTGCGGTTAATTGCAAGATTCCTGAAATAATACCATTCGATTAGATCATAGGCATATCGAATAACATTGAACATACCTTGAAAACATCCTTCAAAAGATTTATAGAACAGATAATCTGATCTGAAATATAAGTAAAATATAGAGTCAAGCAAGCATTTTTAAATTGCTTAAAAGTTATCTCTGCAAAATTCATCTAAATTTGATAAGACAACAAGAAAGATACCATAAAAGTATTAGAATTCTCTTATCAAATAAATTCCCTCAAATTTTAGTATGGAATTTGCAATTATTAGAATATGAAATTTCCACCAATTTTCTTTTTCATTGACCATAACATTAGCATTCTTTTGAAAGTAAAAAAAGAAATGAAATTTGGCAAATTTAATTGAAAGTACTCAATAATTCTAGCAAAACTTTAACTACATGAACTCAATGTTAATCTGACATTTGGGGTCATGACCTTTGCGCAATCTAAAGCAATATTTCTGCTGAGATTCAATGTTTGAAACTGAATCTAAAATAGGAAATCAAGAAAAGATTTGAAATTAGAAAATAAAAGTAATCTAAATAACATTTGGTAACATTACGCAATTTTGTATAACTCAGCACTGGTCCTTCTTCCATATTTTTTAGGCTTAATTATACAAGGGCCTTTTAATTAAGTTCCAATTCATTATTCACTTGCGCATACATTTTAAAATTCCGCTTCCGTAGCTTTTCTTTGTATTACTTTCAATATAACTATGATTTTAAATAAATTTAAACATTGTACGCATAGAAAAAATATTGCGGCAATTTGTACAAATTCATGAATCCAAATATTGTTACGATGCTTCTAAACCATTCTTATGAATCGTGCTTCTGAAGCATCGTAGCATTTGCGTAATTACGATATTTGGATTCAAGATATTATCAGTCAATTTTTGTATCGTTTGCAGCAGAACAGCAACACTTCAGATACCAAGCAATATTTCATTTCATACTTCAATAAGTTTCAAAATTAAAATATTCGGATTACATAAGACTATTGTCTTAAGGCTATTATATCGTCAATTATATTCTTGGCTAAATTTACAATAACACATTAATTTTCGAGTATGCAAAGACGATTGTTTTGATTTTTTATTCATTCACACATTAGTCGTTTGAGAAAGATAAATTAATTCTATACGCTCATTTTTCAAAAGTTATTTACCAAAACTTTGAAAAACATCGATTCATACTAAACAGTCTCTCTTGAACCATTGAAAAAAATGAAAAGAATTGAATAAATTGAAATTGCTGCATTCCAATGATGAATCAGTCCTGTTGTATATTCATCATAATCGGTGATACATGACAGCCTCAAAGGTCGGTCCCGTGCTTTGGTCTTTCCTTTCTAATAATAATTATCAAATTCAACATTTATTTTATTTTATTTTTTTTTGCAAATCATAAAGTTTACATTATTCATGTTATAAATTTTAATGAAGAAGTATGTGTTGCATAACTTTTACTGATAGTCGATTGAACTGAGATGTCAACATTTCAGCGATAATGAGACTAAAATTAGATGACAAATAGCAGAAGAAAGAAAGTGAAAAAAGGATGATTACATTTAGTGATAGATGGAATTTTAAAAGCATGAATTTACTAACAAGGAATTACTAAAGCGAAATTCGAATTTTGATTACTTCTACAACTAATACTTTTCCACGTTTCATCGCGTTTCGTATCTAATATTACATGTTCTAAATTGCTGTAAACTATTAATTTCCCTTGAAAATATATTATATTTTAAATGAAATTTAGCAAAACATAAAATTGATCGGAACACAAAGAAGCCGAATAAATTTCGAAATTATTAAATATTGGGAAAATAAAATGCTAAAGGAAATTGTATTATATAGAATGCAATATCGAACTATCAATAATCAAACATTTATTAATACATTTTGAACAACAATAACACTAAGTTTTTTACTTAACTTTATCATTTTTTGCTTAACTTATTTATAATAGACAATAATAATTTTCGGACATAATTTTCAATTTATTTCCGCTTTATTTAATTTGTTATATGTTACTTGAATTAGTGAAATGTGAACATTTTCTAAGCTTTAATTTACTTGCATTAATGCTTTCGAGCAGAATAAAATTTAATTGCTCTTAAAAAATAGCATAGTGAAAACTTTATCATCAGAAACGAAGTAAAAACTTCCCGTGATATTTCTAATTTTATTTCCAAAAGTTTTTTACTTAACTTATTTATAATAGACAATAATTTGATATTATGAGCAAAAAAATGATGCACATCATTGAATTTTATAGTAAGCTTTGAAAATATTTAGGACACATGCCAGGCCTAATAAAATATTTATGTTGACTTTTCCAGAGGTCATCGGCCTCATTTTGTGCCAAAGAAAAAAGAGCAATAGAATTAATCTTTTCAGAGATCATCAGGCTTTTTTGGTAGATGTAAGGAAAACGGAACACAGTCATTTATTTGGAATATGTTCTGCAATACGGTGGAAAGAAATAACATTATTTTCCTCTTTCGTAGATAAATTGATGTTTAAATTGTTCAGCGTATGATAAATCAAAAAATTTCCATTTCTTTGTACTCATCATTTTACAGCAATTAACAGTAATGCAATAATGCTATGTTATTGTGATCGTTATTTCAAGATGAATACTTTAAACAATTCTTACCCGTCAATAAAATTTTTTTACTTATACAATAAAATTAAAATAATTCCAGCAATCCATTCCATCCGAACAATCTTACTGCAATATATTATCTTTGTCTTTTACAGAGAAATTTTGTAGTCAATAAATGAATGAATGTTTTCT
>CAKAEH010001483.1:0-55458 GCA_916381525.1 Cercopithifilaria johnstoni
ATATATAATAGTTCATTATGAGAAATTGATGGCCGTTCTAAAGAGTTAGAAATTGTGATGACACCGTTTTTTATTTACAGTTTTTTAAAGCATCATTTCTTATTTTTTGATAATTTTGATTAGTTCATGAAATCTTCCATTATTTTTCACTCAATTGTAGATGGAATAATTAGCTTTATTTTCACTGTCAAATTCTAAGTTTTAATATCTTGAAATTTATTAATAACTGATGTGATTTGATTGTGTGACCATGAAATTCACTCATTTAATTAGAGTTTTAGTGGTTATGCTAGGAAAATATGTTAAACAAATTATTTTCCAGCTATTGGATTTAAGTGATCAGGTGGTGCGATTTAGATTATATGGTCCAAAATCACTTGAAATACTGCGTGAAGTCCTTGCTGTTGTCGAAGAAAATGAACTTGAAGATTCGAGGATGAAAGAATTCATGTTAGCCTTCACTATTCGTAGTAGATATTGAAAATGGAAAGTAACGTAAGATATTCTGTAGAATTTTATCCGATGTACACCTTCGAAACTCTGATTTCTTTGGTTCTTTTCGATGCGACTAATGAAAACTGACGAGAAAATTCTGGACAAGATGCTGGAGGACTGCTTGCATATGATTCCATTTTATTACTCAAAACGTTCGAAGTTAAGTTAATAAGAAGTTTCGATCAGAGTGGAAAATGCAGATTGCTGTCAGTTTCAGATCAAGTAACCAATGGTGGAGAAATGAATGCAATAAGCATAGTCCCGGTGAACTTCCCGATGGTTTTGTTTTCAGTTTGCTTGTGGAAGACCCTAGATTAAGTCGACCGTTGAGGAAGACAAAGCCGACTGAAACTAACAGATATTCAGCAAAATCGTTAAATGTAGGCAGTTTGCCATCTCCACTGAACGACTTTTGGAATTTTGAAATTCGAAGGAAGGTTTGAACTTAATGTTGACTTTTTATTCATCTTTTGAAAGTAAAACGTTATAATTGGATTAAAATATTTTTATCATTACAAAAACATAAGCAGTTATGAGTTAATGAGAATTGTTTTAAATCTGCCGCAAGATATTTTGTATGAATGTATGTTCAAGTATTATTCGGTGTGCAGGTTATTAGCGGATTAAATTATCAGGATTGCCACATTTTATTCCAGACTCTTGAGAAGAAACTGATTGAAATGGATTTGCAAAAAATGCGAAACACGCAGCTAAAGCCAGTGAAAACATCTGAAGCCAAGGTTTTATTTGCACATGTATAATTTCTTTCTCGAATTTTTTTGCTGTTTTGTTATGTTTGCTAAACAATTAGTATCTCTCGACATTTTATAGATTTTATTTCTCGACATTTTATTCTGAATTTAGATTTTATACGAACAGTTCGAGCGTAATTAATAAGGCGTATTATTTCACATTTTAGATAATACCACTCCGCCCTAGCTACTATTTAGATTATGAAACTAGAGGACAGCCATTCATAACTTTTTTTTATTTCTCCATTATTTCTGTATGCTTTTTGTCTCATATCATTTTGGTTCTTTGTTTTGTTGCAGATACCAATACTCTTAATAGTTCGAAATACGGGTATAGGAACAACAAGTCCATTCATTGGTTTAGATCTCATTATACCGTCAGGATTTGGTAAATTTAGTTCTCGTTTTTATGTTTTTCTTTTCACTTTCAATGCCTTTATAAATTTTTGAAATGCATTCAAATAACTTCTTGTATTTCTTGAAAGGCTTGGAATTTTGGCTTGCCCTGCAGTATGGTACTGCGAGGAGTGTTGGATTGAAGGATCAGAAATTCCTAGAACTGGAATCAGGCCATTTTAATTTTCCCGCTGATGTGCCAGATTGTGATGCTGGTCTTAACGAATTTAAAGAAGAGTACATTAATCTGCAGGTGATTCTCATAAAATATTTAAATAATAATTTCTTGTTGTTGGAAAAGGATTGCAGAAGCATTTATATTGTTGTTTAAATAATTATTCATCAAGTGAAGAAATTATTTAAGCATGTAGAAAAATTCGTTTTTTCAGCAATTTTTAATTTCATTTTTAATTTTTACAGTTCACATCTCTAGAGACATTTGATGTCCTATTTGCAATGTTTCTGGTATTATAGTTGCACCATATCGAGAACGACGGTGAACTGATTCATGCATTAATCTACTATATTAGGCGAATATTTCATTTTCAGGAAAAGTATATACGACGTCCACATAATCGTCGTATAAAGTATTGGAGTAGCTTATCGATCAAATATCCTTTCACATTTCACTTCTCTGAGTTGTCTCATGACTGGCTCGAGAATTCAAGCGTTAAGGGTGCTGCATATGTTATACGTGACCGTCGAACATTACTGAGTATTGAGAAATGGTTGGTCGGAAGGGGACCAATGCCAGAAGGTCCTTCTCTAATGATTTCTTTATTTAAATCTGCAAATCCAGCAATTTTAAAATTAATTCATTTGTTAAAAAAAAATTAATTCATTTGTATATTGGAAATGGGTTTGAGAAGAAAATCTCGAATAACTTATTCAATTATAAAGCAATCATCCACAGATAATTTCTATAATTTCAGAATCTGTCATGAATTCCACAGCATTAGTACCCGTATCTCTTATATCAACAACACTAGGTCGTCCACAACGATTTGCACTGATATGTGCACCAATCGATGAGGATTTTATAAATGTAGCAAAACTGTCGAAAGGCGAAAGTGCTACACAAATCACTGAACAACCGCGGAAAAGTACATCAAAATCAGTATTTAGTAATGAGGAAAATAAAGAGGGCCAAGGAAATAAGGTAAATAAAGATCTATTTATTGTCTTAAAAGGGAAAACTTGCTCTTAAATGATAAATTTCATAAGGTTATAAAGATGTCTTGTGCAGCTAAAGACATTTAAATTGTTATGAAAATATATTCATATTACATACTCCAGATCGAACTGGAGGATTTCGTTTCGTTGGATGTTACAGCAAATGAAAAGCACATATCGCTGAACTCACTTTTCCCGGACAAAGAAATGTTACGGTAGGCCTTGAGAAAAAAGAATCAGATGTCAAGTTTACTAACTTGAAATCTGACCTTTTTAGCCTTCGCATAACATTTTTGCTTTATTACATGTCAATTGCTCTTTACTTTTGTCTATCGTGACTCACTTCTTGTTGGACGGTTTTTCTACAAATTTATTTTTTAATTCTGGTCTTAAATTTTGCGCTGAAGTAGATGATGGACAATGATATCTTCGTAAGTGCGAGCGGTATTTACTGTAAATAATTATTTCATTATTGAAAATAAGACGACACAAAACAAAACAACTTCCTGAAATCAAATATTGAAATATTAAATATATATACAGAAAGCGAAAAATGAAGGAAAAGAAGAAGGAAAAACGAGAAAAAGCGAAAGCAGCTAAACGATTGAAAAGAAATGTGAAAAGTATTCCGCAGATGTCCAATTCTAAACAGCTAGGAAATGGTACAGAAAAACTGGAAGAGAAAGCACTCATAAAATACAGTAGCAGCTGCTCTAGGTAAAGAGTTGCAATATGAGGGCAGTAAATTCTAGTCGCTCACCGGTTAATATGTTTGGGACTATTATTACTTAATCTGAGTAGTCTTAAATTTCAGATTGTGTTTCTCAGCTTCTTCCATGTAGTTTTATATTATCCTTTATTCTGATTTTTTAGTGAAACGTGCAACATTGTCAATGAAGAATTTTTGTAGTGCGCTCGAGCATTTTTTTATTAGGACATTTTATTATTCGAAAAGGAATACGTAAAGAAATTGATAATTAAATGCAAATGAGTGCTCAATTTGCAGGCCTATCATTGGCAGAATCGTACGCGGTGATTATTCATTCGTACATGGAAGAGGCTTTGCTATCGGTTATTGTTGTTTACCAGCTTTGAAACAACTTTATCGTGGTGTTGTATTATTCCGGAATGTTACATCCAGACGCTATTATCCAGCTCGAATTACCCTTCTTAAAAATCAAGTGGACTTGTAATTTAATGCTTTGAAAAACTTACTGATTTGATTAAAAATTTGGTTTCCACAGCATTTATTTTACTATATTTGATTCTGACAGAAGAAAACTTTGAAATTTCATGTTTTTGAATTAGCGGGCCGTCGCGGCGAGAAAAAAAATTTAGTGACTTCTGGACTCGTTCCCGCGAACTGAGGTCTCAGAAGGTTATAACTTCTCATTGGCATTGTTCTTTTTATTTTTTTTTATCATCATGATTGATAAAAAAACATATTTGATAAACAAACATGCATTTGTGATGATAGTCGTATTAGTTCGTTATTTAAATCGGAGTCGGGTGATATGCGTATGCAGATGTGTGAGCTGGATATTGGGAAAGGCAAGACAGAAATGCAAATTGTGAATTTATGCGTAATTAGAGAGGTACTCGCAACAAATCATGAAATAATGGGATTGCGGAAGTAGGGTGATTCGTTTGTTTTGTATAACATCAATAACACATCATCTCGAGGGACGAGGGAATTTCATTCTGGGGTTTACCTACAGATCATCGATAGTTTGGTAATAGTCAAACTGTCTCTTTACATGGACGGTGGAACTGTTCTGTAGTGGTTGTTATTTGTTAGTGTCCAAGAATTGTCTAGCAGATTGCGAAGAATGGTGTTAATCTAGTGAGTGCTTACCAGTATATTTACATCTCTTCTTGAATTGGCTGTAAATAGCAACTGCAAAATAATTGAAATGTCAAACTGATTGGTACCAGTGTGCCTCGAAGCGGTTGGATGAGACTTCTTATCAACAGACGTAAAGATCTCGCTACTAAGCATCAATTTACAAAAAAAGAACCAGCTCACTAACCATTCCTACACATTAGCCCTTTCATTTCACTTCATCTTAGCCTATTGAATGGTCACAATGTTATAACAGCTTGTTTTGTCACCAATTTAAGCCTCACTTCCCAGCTTATTTCCAGCTATCGATCATTGAGGGACCGATCTTTGCTCACTTTAGACATAGTCGATGATAGACGTTCAATCTCATGCAGTAAGTGTCACTTAACTGGTGACATGGATTAAGTCATATTTTGTGGAAAACGATCCCAAATTTGTATATCATCAAAGATCATGTAATTGGTATTTCAGGTGATGAAATGGTTATCGGTGAAGTATCCGTGGAGTATACCACGTGTTGCTCTTTGTGTAATCATGCATGCTATATATGTTAATGGAAAATTGAAAGGTCGGATTTGCGCATACGGTGACATTGATCGCGACCTATATACTGATATTATTGTACAGGATCATGATCGATTGAAAACTTATTTTCAGGTCTAATTCGTTTTTCCGTTTGAACTTGAATTTTTTATTTACTTCTAACAATCGGGTAATATTTGTACCACTTTGTTTTACCACCCTTCCTTTCACTTTACTATACTTCACTTGCATTCACTCTTATATTTTATTTCATTATATTCCTTTTTACCCCGTTTTTAGCTAGGTCTAACTCTGCTCTGTTTTGTATTTTTGTTCTTATTTTTGTTGGTTTCCACTCACTTTTTTCGCATACTTTGCTTTAACAGACGTTGCCAATCGTTATTTACAAATGCAATCAATTGTTTTTTTAAAAATCACTTTTTTTGGAAGTGAATGCGTATAATCTTTCTCACCGTTATAGTTTTAATGAATACTTCTGTGTAACATCTTCCTTCACCTGCGTTATTATGATACTTATGAAACTCACTTGCAGAATGAAAATGGCGAATTTTTGGAAGCAGGACAAAATATTAACCTTGGGTCATCACAGACTGTTTCATGTGCAGTTGGAGATTTCAATGGTGATTCAGTGCCTGACATATTGGTTTCGAGAAAAATCGTTCGTTATAAATGTTAAATAGAGTTTAAAATATATACAATAAGTCATAAAATGCTAATGTGTGTCAATTCGGTCATTTGTTTCGTTCCAGTCATTCTTCCTATTAGCAGTTTTATAATTCCGATATTACTTAATGATTTCCAAAAATGAGAACTGTATAGTACTGTATAGGATTTATACATTTTTAGGTCTTATTTTGGATGTAAAAAGAAAAACTAATATCAAATTTTGGGAATGGTGCTGTGATCAGTACTTGATTACTTTTGAAATGTTTTAAAACTTTAGTTATACTGAACGATTGGAAATTTTCTCTTTTCAGCCTAGTGGCGAGAAAGGTTATGAATCGACCGTGTACATATTTTCATATAATGCCTATAAACCTGTTCTTCTGAATGCAACATTACTGGATGAGCTAGCTGTGATGGATGTTAACGGTGATGGTATTAGTGACGTTGTGGGATTTCTCAGTAGCAATGCCTTATTTTGTCAGCTGGGCTCAGCGATAGGGAGTTTTTCACCCTGTGAACATTTTTTCAAGTAAGTCATTTGATTGGTTTAAAAATCTCTACAAAAGTTTTGATTTCCTTTCGTGTGTCATATTTAACTTCGATATCTACTTTAGCATAGATATTGAGTGAAGACTCATAACTACATATGCTTCTGGAAAAAGTACAGGAGAAGTTTGTTCTAGTATTTTTCTGCACTATTTTTCGAATCAAGATTTGTTGCAGTACATCTGGTAATATATCGAATATTGTCCCATACGAACGCTTTTTGCATTCCTTTGTCGATATAAATGGTGATTTAAGTGCTGAAATAATATTTGGTACCAAAATGGGCAATCGTTTAAAGATGCAAGCATGGAGAAGAATATCAAAGTATAATTATTTCAAATTCAAAATATTAGTTAGCTTAATTTATTAAAACTTACAAAGAGCAGTAACCGACTTAATGTATCAGCAAAAAGTGACTTCATTCATTTGTAAAATTTTGGGTTTACTTTTAATCACCGTAATTAACAAATAGGTTTTTTTTTAATTCGAGGAAGATGGATTTTCACTTTTTTCTGCTTTCATTATCTCTCGTTACGTATTACGACAAAAAATAATAACTTTTGTCATAATTTCATAACCAGAAATAAGTATCTATGAGATGCATGAGTAACATATACACTGACATGTAGTAGTGTGGGACTTATTACAATAGCTCTTGCGAATCGCATTTTGGTAGACTTTGGATTCATCCCTTTTTTAACTTTTTCGAAGAATTCTTTTTGACGAAGAATTTTATAGCAAATAATTAAAGGATATTTACCTTGGATATTCTATAGTTTGTATTTCACTCTTTTTTTGAACATTTTTTTAAAATGTGTTTTGTTTAGTGAACTGTGGGAGTTAGATGAAGCGCTTATTGCTGATTTACCAGCCGATTCATGCCCTACCAGTTACTTTGGTGCTGTATTATTTGCCGATTTTGATGCCGATGGAATTGTTGATATAGGTTTGCCATGTTGTGCTGATGCAACATGTCGAAAAGTAGTAGTAATCAATATGTGGAATCATTATATCGGAGCATGGCAAGATTTCCATATTACTGGTCTTGAGGTAAATGGAACGCTTTTTTGTCATTTTATTCGATGTGTTTTCCATGAAGATCTTGACATTTCTAGAGGAATTTTGTATTTATTTTAAAATCTCTTCTTGGGAATGTCACTTTTTCCTGCAGCTTCAAAAAAATTGCGTCAGCTGAATTGTGTCAAAAAAATAATGAATTGAGGCAATCTTAAATCGAAATCATTTTTTTCTTTTTTTGGATGGTCAAATTGCCATACGTGAAAAAAAGTATTTTTGATATCTTGAGTTTTTTTATCTCTGAATTCTCTAACATTCTTCCAAGACGTAAATATGAATGCGAGAAAAATTTTATATTAAGTAAAAATCATCGCACAGAAAGTGAAGGACGTATGTTTCCAGGGTTCTGATCTAGTATCCAAAAAAGATGAAGGGAATGTTGTTTTTCGTGTCGGAGATTTTTCGCTGGATGGGTATCCTGATTTAATAGCACTTGTTCGAGAAAAAACGCAAAACCCAATGATTCTGGAAAATGTGCCATGCACTGATTGTATTTCGAATGCTTCTAGGTACATTTTTCAAGTTTTGTTTCTTAGTGCAGCTTCATAAAATTCCATGATGATTATGTTTTCATCCATCATAGAGATGCGCATTCTCTACAGAAGGACTGCCAATACTCTGGCGATGAGGAAAATGTTGTAAGATATGCAATCTTGGTGCGTGATGTCGTTTATTTCAGAAGATTTGAATTACGGACGAGTCCCAGGCTTATTCAGCCTGCTGATGTTTCCTTGGGTCAAATTCAGTTGGCGTCATTTTTTGATTTGAAAGAGGATGGTACTCTCGATGTATTGCTTGAATACAAGGATGTTGATCAGAGTATGGCTATTGACTTCATAAAATGTGAAGATAAAGGTGATACAACATTCCTGAAAGTGCAAGTATTTTCAAGTTCATGCGATCAGTTTTGTGGTTCGAAAACAAAAATTGGTACTTCATCTTTTCAATATTTACTTTTCCATTAACTCAGTAGTAACTCTAATCCAAAGGTCTCTCAAAAGCAGATATGGTAAATTAGCTTTACTTTGTTTATTTCGATTTATAGAATTGTATCCTTATCGAATTCCAGAAAAACTATCGTATATGTAGTTGTTTTCATCTTGAACTTTCTTTTTTTCTGGAACTGGAATTGCTTGGCATGGTGCTTGCGTCATGTTCAGTATGTCCGACTCATGGGGTCACGATCAGGTCGGCTCACAATGTCAGATGCCTCAGACAACACATCGAGCACTTCATACACCATTTGCTCTCTTTGGTTTGGGAAGGTCACCAAATTTTGTTGATTATGGTAAATTTATTCATTAGAATTTTTGAATCCACTTTATTAGAGATTGAAACTATGTTCTCGGAGACAAAACAATATATTAAATGGTAATTGCAATTGTGAACGGAATTTCACCGCTTATCAGAAATCTTGATGACTTGAAGTTCTACTTCTAATGATTTTTTTATTTTTTACGCAGTTAAACGATAACTGGCATTGCCGCTGGCAGTTTCCATGTCCGAAACTATTGAATAAGTTCACTTTTTTAATATTAATATGAAAATGATGCGACATTTTGCAGTGCATATTGGCTCTCCACGTGTGCCATTGGCGGGTGGTCTATATTACGGAAACCAACATTATTATTTGAAACAAATTGTGCCGAATTCAAGACTAATTGTTGTTCCACCTAAAGGTGATGGAGTTCATTGGCAGAGCAGACTTTACCTTACTCCTAGCCAGGTTTGTATTTCTAATAAAAAAACATGTTAATAGCTTGGTGGTGCACAATTACAGAAAAGTTTTGGTATGGATTAGTTTTAACTGTAGAAATTTGCCCCGAAAAATCTCAAATTAGTTTCTGAATTTTCCTGAATAAAATTTTTTTTATTGCTCAATATTAAACTTTTGAGTTTCTATGCATTAAAGAAAACCTATGCTTATATTCCTTTTTTTTAATAAATGTGTCACTTTGAGCGATACACAGTACAATGGCCACCGATACACTGCTTCACTAGAAAGATAAAATTCATTGTTCTTTTCTTCTCAGTTATAAGAACAATTTTTTTTTAATGACGGAAAACTGTAGTTGTAACTGAGAATGAAAAAACGATGAATTTTTCCAGTAAAGTAAACTCTCCTGTTTAATTATGTTGTGTACCTCTAAAAGTGACACACTTATTGCAAAAAAATGATTGAGGAAAAGAAATTCTAAAATAGATTTTGCTTTCTAACACATTTACTATATGAGCTACTCGAAAAAGATAAAGTTAAATAAAAGGAATATTCATTTGTCATTATGCATTGGTTTCAAATGTTCATTAATCAAATGCTGTTCTTTTTCCCCGTCCTTCCCTATCACTTTCCTATTTCGCTAAAATGAATGAAATTGCAGAAGTTAAATAATTTTGTATTTTCAGCTGATAAAGCAGTCGTTGATGGTATTAATATCAATTTGTATGATACTTTTATTGGTGGTAGTATTTTTGCATTATCGTGAAAGGCGTGCTGATAAACACGAACGACAGGCTCAATCACATCGATTCCATTTTGATGCTATGTAGTTTTAAATGACATAAATTGTGAGAGAACTTTCATAGGTCTTTTCCACCAGCCAAAACTTAATTGTGTGTTCTAAAAGGATATGGATAGCAGACTGAATCTTTCATGGCAATGGTAGAATAATATATGGCTATCTGGTAATTCTTAAAACTTTTTTCCACAAATTCTTATTATCCTTGTATCGTGCGTCTTCTATCATCATTGCTTGCATTGAATAATCGGACCGTTGAGATATTAATGTGATAATAGAAGATAACTCACCAATACTATGGTTAGGTCTGATTATGCTCATATTCGTTTAAAATATTTTGTGTTTAGAAATTTGCCGCAACTTTCAAGAGTTGTATTCCGAGCTTGTATACTAAAAGACGCTTCCATGTAATGCCCTAATTTAGCGTCTTTATTATACTCTATTATCAATGATAACGTTATATATCTGTAAATTGAAAAGTTAATTTTGCTTAGTTCTTGTGGCCGAAACTATGATCTTTCAAGCTCAACCCATCGAAATAATATTTCGTATTTTTCAACCGTACGAGCTGTAAATCGTAAAAAAACTGCTTTTGACCAAGAAAAAGAATTTTACTATTTACGAATCATTCTTCGATTGTTGCGTTTTGGACTATGATTTGTTATATTGCTTTGGTTTCATCTCGTTAATTGCATCTTCTTGGTTTTGCAACTGCTTTTATGTGCTTTATTATGGTAACAAAGGAAAGCTTTAATAATTTTTGGCCATTTTATTTTTCATGTCACTAAATGGTGAAGAGGATCAGTCGTTATGAGAGAGAAAAGAGTTTTATATGTAATTCCATAATCTGCTAACACGCTGTGCGGTACAAACTGAAATAAAATGAATGATCAGATAATCTGGCGTTACAGTGTGATATTGACGAACACCGATTAATGTGTAATACGAGCAGTTTGAAATGTATCAGGGTAGTAGGGATGTTTTGCGCCACAAATATTCAGAGAATGGAATGAATTTTAAAAGATTGAAATGATAAATAGTAGCCTGTGGGATTCGATTACATTCATCTTTCTGTTAATTTCGTCGAGCGGCGTTTTTCATTCTTTTCTGTTCTAATTTCGCGCAGTTTTTAAAATTTTTCATAAAAATTCATTTGTGCATTCATAAATGACAGCGAACGGTTATTTTAATTATTCCTTGCTTCTGTAAGTTGGGGCATTCATACCTGTCGATTTAATTGGTAGCAATGAATTCATCATGTTAATCTTATTGATTTTTAGCTTACTACTCATGTTTTCATAGTGTTTTCCGATTTTAAAAATATAAATTAAGCCTTTGCAGCACTGAAATTGCGTAGGAGTTCTTGATTAGTAGCACTTCGAACAATGCATACTCTATATCATTTATTCATTTAATTGATCCAAAATGATTCGTCAATAATCACTGATAATGCAAGGCATTCAATGATCTTGTTAAAATAACGATTAATGATTTAATGAATTTATGTTCGTTTCGTGTCATGCTGATATGCGTTGAGTACCTTTTTATAGGAAGGATATGTTACAGATATGGTAGATATCATCGGTAGCTGTGTGATTGGTTCGCAGAATTTATGCATTAATAATTTTTCATCTCTACCATGTGGACATACATTTCACTATAAGTGTGTCATGCGATGGCTTCTTGTAAGATTTTTTTTAATGAACTTTTTTTACGTATTAGGGCCAACAATCCGTGAAAAAAAAATCAATTGCTGACTTTGAAGAACGATGGGACGATAGCGACTCTGGGAATTTTGTACTGATCCAGAAAAACGTCTGCTTTTCTGCTTTCTTTCCTCCAGCACATTTTGTCGATTCTCGGCAGTTTGAGCAGTTAGTAGTCAAATAATGCTGTTAAACGATTGGCATTTTAAACTTGCCCTAAATGGTCGACATTCGACCATTTCTATTATTCACTTAAGCTACATCAGGTATGGATTTTGCGATGTCTCAAGCATTTCTGAATTCTGATGTTCAAAGCAAATATTTTATTTTGTTAATTTTTTGGGAAAATTAATCAAGAAAAAAGAGTTTAATAAAGAACAATAAATCGACTTTGAGATTGCAGTACTCCGAACAGTGTCCTACTTGTCGTGCACACACATCAGCAAGGAATATCGTGAAACGTTTATACTTCGCTAACTGTGATGATAAAGCTATGAATGGTGTTGGAACTTCAGGAATTGCTGCTGTTACGGATTATAATAATAAATCTGCTTCGACAGCAAATGTATCTATGTTGTAAATCCATGTTTTACTATACTATTTGAAGTTAGGATATTTTCATGATGACTTTAATGTGATTAGAATCAAGGATATAAGAGGTCTGGTAATCCAGAATCTTTCATCTTCGATTTGTGATACAATTCAGTGACCTTGGCTAGTATATGAGCCATTGGACAAGCTGGTAAATTTTCGTTTGTATTTAATTGCTTAGCACGGAGTCTTTTTGATTTGTTTCTGTATTGTGAATACAATCATTCTCAGCTGTACTGCGAAAACACTACAAAAGATGTTGGAAAGAGATTTTTATTGAAAGGTTCTGCTGGAGACTGCGTTACATCGGGTTTTGAGTTGGTCAATTTTTGATTAGGAAGGTGCTTTCCTGCTGACAAAGAATTTGTCTTTTGCTTAGGGAAATGCTCTGTCACCACGGGCATCCGAAAATATAGATGAATGATAGTGCCTGCCATGGTAATGCTGAAAGTTATAACAATAATAGTGGTTACGACAGTGACTCTGAAGGTGTGATTTGTGATTAATTTTATAAAAATGTGACAGAAATTGTTAAGATTCAAAAACCGCAAAAATAATTTATGAATGACGTTAAAAGGAAAAATTAATCATATGAATCTGTTTTAGATGGAGTGAACAGAACTGATGATGATTTCACAGATAGTAATAGTGCAAATATGGAAAATAATGATTCTATAACAGAATCGGAAGAGGAAAATGAAGAAGAGCTGAAATATCAAGAGACAGTTAGTGATGCTGGTATATTATTCATTTCACTTTTATATATTTAGAGTTCTATTCACTCTGTATTAAACTTTAACCAATAGTTTTATCTCAGATTGGTCGGTTCTGACTTATCAAAATTTCGTAACTGTATTAAGCTATTCAAAATTGCAGGTTTTTCGAATCTAATTACCTAGCACCTCATTTTTTAGATCATTTTGCTTCTCATTTGGTGCAATATGTAATGGATATTCTGAAGTTTGTAGAAACGTATTATTGCCAAAGTAGTATCGCTTGCTTCTCGTTATAAGATAATCTTGTGGGAATATATTTTAATTTACTTACTAAAAGACGTATCTTTAGATATGGTGAGCGTATTAGATGTATCAGGTAGTGTGACATCATCTGATTCACTTGAAACATTTTCCGAATCATTCAGCGAAATTGATGATGCAGCGAGTGTCTCTTCCGTGGACCATGACAACATGGAAATATCTGAGTTGTTAGACGATCATGGAGAAGTCAGTAATGATGATGATAACATATATACTTCACTCTTGTTAATTGAACATATTGGTAGTGATAGCAGTGATGATGATGATAGTTGTAGCAGTGGTGATAGCGATGATAATAACGATGATTGTGATCTTACACAACTATGATCATTTTTTACATCATTTCCTTCTCATTTGGGGGTGTCTAATCAATTTATTTTACCATACATTATGTATGATGATGTTAAATTTCAAATTTTATATAATTAGCAGTAGTAAGAGCCTCAATTCTGTTCATTTTGCTGTAATACTCATCATGGTGAGTCCAAATGAAATACAATGAATTAATTATTCTTGCATTTATATATATATATATATCATATCATTTTTTTGTTTCCTTTAGTTAGTGTTACAAAAATTGTTGCTGTGATGACAATTCTAGGTAATGTTTCTCTCTTTCTATCAGCAGTTTTGTTTACTTGTTGTTTGCATGTTTTACTTAACCATTAGTATACCCTATGTATTATATACTTTCGTTTGGAAAGTAGTTTTTTTCTTTGTATGCATTTGTTTGTCAAATTTCAAAAAAAAAATTTGCTTTTAGACTGCTAAGTTACGCTTACATGAATCTCAATAAAGTTAAGGTCATCGTACTAAAAGTTCTATGACAATTACAAATAAATGGTTAATGTTGGAAATAATTCAAGTACGTTTTGTGATTACTATCCTCTGCTAAGAGGATGATGTATTCATGCTTGTCCTGTCCTATCTGCTCTTTACGCTTTTAGAATGATTCATTTTAGTATTCTACTTCAACATCTTATTTAACTTGCAGATCTCATATGCGATGTTACTCATAGCTTCTAATCTGCAATGAATATTGTTCCTGTATATGGCGCTGTAACTAAAAGTATGAAACATTGTCTCAATTTCAGATAGTGGAAATCTCGTCCATATTCAAAAGACTGTTAGGGATGAATTAATTAATGCCGTATTTGCAAAACTGTGGTTTTTAATGGTAATTTACAATTAATTCACCAGCTTGTGAGCTTAATTTTGATATTTTCAAAATTTTAAATTTTATTGGAGAAATAAAGAGAAGTCGACAGTATCAAACAATTATTATCGTTAGGAGCAAATGATAGCAAATATATTCGATGATTAAAATTTGCGATATTGATGCTGATTAGAATATATTATCATATAGGAATATAAGGATTGAGTAAAACAGAATAAGATAGAGCAAAATAAAATATGATGGAGCTGAATCTGACATGGAAAAGGTTAAGGATCAAATATCTAATAGTATGAGAGATTAAGGCTCTTCTATCGACGATTGCATCGTTTCTCAACCTGCTACGCCTTCTTGTTGCTGCTGAAAATTTTCACTTTCTTCATTCTTTACTTATTTGCTTAATTACATGTAAATTCTTTTAATTCACTTTTAGTTCTACCATTAGCACCTATTTTATTATTTGTTGAATTCTTGATTTGCTTCAATTTTTCAAATCGCAAACTAAAATAGAAAGTCAAAAAAGCAATCGGAGTAATTCTTCTTCAAATGCTTTTTGGTTGGGTTGATGTGCCTTCCATTAGCAACTTCATATTGGAAGATTTTGATTAGCCTATTGATTTCAAAAGCAACATCTAATAATCTGCAATCGTTTCTTATTCTTCAAAAAAATACTTTCTGTAAAGTAAAATGATTCTTTTCTTTTAGTTAGCCTATCCAAGGAAAGATTTGAGAAGGAATTTGGCCATTAGTTTCTTTCTTGACAAATTCCTCACATATATGGTACAAGTTCAAGTAATAAAAATTGAAATGCTGCTTGCCATAAATGTCTTCAAAGTTTCTTAATATCGTCGTTATAAAATATCATTGATTTAAATCATCCTAAAATTTATGCTAATCTTGGAGCTATTAAATACATCTTCTGCCTTCTGGATATCTTATGCTATGACACATTTTTTTCAAATTCACAAAGTTCGGAAATTTAGGGATATATTAAAACTAACCGATTAATGATACAATTATTATTATTATTATTGCTTCTAAAATTAAATGATCATAAGATGTTTGAACAGATTCTAAAAAGAATATATCCTCTTAATGTTTAACAATATAGGGGACATTTTAAAGGGGTTCTTTGCAGTTGCTCTGATATTTAGCAGAATCCTGTTGTAGTGTACCAATCAATCCCTATTATCACCATAATCATTATTACCTTATCCTATTTATCGCTTTATTTGTTATATGAATAGTATCATCTCTGTCATCTTTGATAATGATATCGATGATTACAAAAGATGAGAATGTCTCGCAAAGAATATGTCATTAAATTATCAACTAAAAATGGTTATGAAGAACATTATATTGGACTGGTCAGATTTACGTACGTGAAGTACTTTAGAAGAATATAGAAAGAATATAAAAAGTGGAAAATCCGTATCGATTTTTAATTTGATTATTGTAAACATCACAATTATTTGCATTGTACAAATACTGTTATTTCCCGTGGGTAAAATTTCAGCATGATTGGTATGTACATAAGCAAGAAGATTGCTCATATCGAGATTTCCTGTAAGTCGGAAATGAATTTGCATAGTTTTTCTTCTATTTAATGACCCTGTTGAGGTAATTGCTTTACTTTTATTTCCCTAAATGTTTTATTTATTTCAAGGTGTGCATAAAGGGGGGGAAGCGATCCGACGAGTTCCTCAGTGAGTTCCTCAGTGAAAGGTTAACATTCAATCGGGAAATATCATGCCAATGGAATAAATCATTTTTTGCTCGTTTATTCATTCGTCCATTCGTTCATCTATCTATTCATCCATAAAGCAATTATTTCGACCGATTTAATCACCTACAAATGGTTCTTTTTTTTGAAATGATCGAAATATCCGAAAAAGCTACTTAAAAATTGATGTCATTTCGCTTTTTTCCATATATTATTACTGAACGATCCGTTCAAAATTATCGCTCTGATGTAAATTTCAAATTGAATGTGACTTCTCAGAATTTTGAACAATTAATAAAAAAAAATGGAAGTGAAAGACAAAGAATACGATGGAATCTCTTCTCTTTCTGAGATCAAATTACAATCTTTTTCAACAATATTCAATGTGCTATATATGTGAGAGTACATCATTCTCAGTAATTTTTTTTTTGACACTTTGATTATTAATATTAATATTAATATTAACCAGGTAGGAAACAGGTGAAATTTCTGTTGAAACAGAAATTGATGGTAAAAATTTTTCAACGATTTGTATTATTTTGGATTTTAATGTTTAAGTAAAAAAATATTTTAGTGTTAGGATGAATTTTTTAGTAGAAAAAAAGAGAACTTCCCTTTCAACAACTGTGATTGTATTCTCAGTTCCTGAAATGATTTGTAAATTAAGAACCATTTTTTCTTCCGACCCAAAATACTAGTTTGTACCGCTGTTTTCTGATTCATTTTCAATGACATTTCATGAATTGCATACCACTGAGGAACTCGTCGGATCGCTTCCACCCCACTGATGTTCATTTCAATATTTTACAACAAAAAATTATACCTATAAGTAAAATTTTTTTCAAAAAAAAAACTTCAATTGAACTTTTCTCTGTTTTATATTATGCCAAATTTCAAAATCGATCTTCCTTTCAGCAATTCTCAATTTGCACCTTCAAATTAGCCAAATTTTTAATCTATAAAAGTAATTTAAATATTAAAATTTGCTCCAGAAATTCTTTCTATTATGTCATTGTTATATTTCCACTAGAATGCCTATGCATTCAGAATGAAGACGATACAAATTCTCATTCTAACTAATATAAATTCATTTCCCTGAGGGATATCTGTATTCGACGTCTTCTGAAACGTGAAGTTATACCTAATTACAGGGCGATATGCACTCATTTCTAAAGATAACAACACAAATGAAAAGATTATCGGCAAATTTCCATTGAGTCCATGAAATTTTGATGTATTTTAATCGAAATTGATGGTACGTAAAGATATATAGGACACTGTTGGGTAATTCTTTTTACAAAAGAACAACGAAACATCTTTCCTAAGCAATGACAATATTAATTTAATCCCATTATAACTACCTTTCTATATTTGGACGAATTCTATTAGCTGTATTTTATACGTGAGGTCACGTGATTTGGATTCAAGATTTAACACTGCACTTTTGGTACTTCGTCTTAATTTAAGATTCAGATGGAGTAAGCATTTTTCATTTCTACTTGTGCATCTATTTCTATTATCATTGTCTGTAATCAATTTCACTCATACTTCAAGTCTTGATTGAATTAATTTATAATTCCCTTAGTATACAATATAAACAATTTTTGAACCGTTTGAGTTTAAACTTTCGCATGATTCTAACAGGTAATCCAATCATAACTTTTTATTATTTATTCGGCATTACTTGATATAATTTTTCCTTAGTGTTTTGCAGAATATTCGAAAGTTCATGGTAAAAGAAAATTAATGTAGTGCGTTTAAAAGCATTCATTTCAAGAGTTGCATGAAATCATAAATACTTATTAGAGGTGATATTTGATTTTTTTGAAAAACTCTGCATTTTCACTCTACCACAAATGACTTCGATTAAAATCAATTAATAAATGAGAAATGCGAACAAACTTTCCAGGCGTATGTATGATCGTGTTAATCGACAAATCGCTATCACAATCGCTAAATATCCGCGCCATTTGCTTCTCGCAACACTTTTATTCTCAGCATTTCTATCATCGGCGTTATTTAATTCAACTTTAGAGTATGATATACGACGCAGCTTCTCACCACCTAAATCAAGAGCAACTAGGTTGCTGTTATTTTATCAACTCTTACCTTTATTATTGAATTCACTATTAGTGATATTATTATTATCATGCAGACAATTCTTCTCCTCAGTTGACTTCTAGGACATTTTTATTGTTGATAAATTGTTGAAGTAGAATGATTGAAGAGAATTTTCTCGTGCCTCCTCTCAATCACAAGTTTTTTAAATGAAATATTTAAACAAAATGAAGAAAACGAAAATGTGGGAGGGTAGTGACTTAGAGGTTTGATTTTAAAAGTAAAAAATTGTTCTTAATTTCTGCCAAATGTTAGTTGCTGAATCTTTTCACCTAATTTATGATTTATTCCATCTGATAATTTGCAGTACTTATTAACATAGGACTCGGTGAAAACAAAAACCGTTAATTTTTTAAATAATTAAAGCAAATTTTTCAGCAGCAAATTGATTGATGCAAAAACAAAGATAGAAAATAAATAATAAGTGTTGCTTCAGTGTAAAATTAAAATTTACATATAGAAAAAATATTTTCCGTAGAAAACTATCGCTGAAAGTTTTTATATGACTAAACAGTAGTGTACTTTTTTGCATGCCAATATAAATTTTCAACATTCAAACAAGTTGCTTCTTTCAAATCATAACCTCTTGCAGAAATTTAAATGAAAATTTTTTTATAAAATAACAGCACTGAGAATAATGAATATAAAATGATATTGAAAATTTTCGCTTTCATAGGGTTATAAGTACGAATAATCCGAGCTGTCACATATTCTGGAAATTTTTCACGAAATATTTTAAGAATTGTTGCAAAAATTTTTAAAATCAATGCTATTTTATTTAATGAAAATTAATTCATTCCTTCAAAGAATTTTGAGAATAATTTGAAAAACTTCATTATGTACTACTGTATGATAATTTTTTGATTTTTGATAAGTCTAAAAGCGAATTTTGTTATCATTCTATCTTATATTAATAATCATTTATTAATTATCATCCATTAAAAAGAAATTTTTACAGAGAAGAAGAAATATATAAGCAATTTTATGAAATTGGTAGCGTTCCGCAAAGAACTTTTATGATATTTTATGCAAAAGATGGTGGAACTATGTTACGTAAAAATCATATTGAGGAAATGTATCAAATTAATCGAATAATGACTGATGTATTGAATAGTACTGAATATTCCCATCTACCAATCTGTCATCCATTTTGTAACATAAATGCGCCATTTGACCTTTTCTGGGTAATACTTTTTTATTTTACAAATGATGAAAAAATTCCATTGTATAAAATTACAATTTACTTAACGAAGCTATTTAATCACAATTTTAACATCCCCACTGATGAAATGTTAATTTTCAACTGATAAAAGTGTGATAAACAAAACATAAATTAATAAATTAAATCAAAGAAGATAAATATGTTATTTGTTTTTTGCATTTTAATAGTTAAAATGCATAGTAAACTAAGATTGCATAAAAATAAGCCTTAAAAATTAATTTTCTTTCTTGGCTATTTTAAATGATTTTCCAAAGAGAAAAAATTATAATATTATTATAATGAAAGGAATTTCAGAATGAATTCATGAAACATGACAGTAATACTACTACTGATTATGACGAAGATGCTATATTTGCCTTTCCGACATCAATAATATTTGGACAGGAATTGTTTCTTCGATCAAATTTGTTCGGTGTACAAACTTCCGGCAGTGTTTCCAAGTTTTCTAACTGATTGAATAAAATTTCTTTCCTGACGTCTCTTTACATTTTATCATTAATATTTCTGCTACTATTACCTTTTTTTGTTCTATCCTTTATATTTCTTATTAATAAAATTGCTAAGGAAAAAGTTTTATTCTACAAATAAAAAACTTTCTTATCGTTTCCAGATCATATATTCCCGAATCGATCTACGATAATAAAAGTAGGAACTATTATGTTTTGGCACTTGGCCGATGCTGATAATAAACGTAAACTTAAGATCCTTCGAAATGTAACAGTTACATTATTTGAAATGTCCAGAAAGCGAGATGCCACTAAATGGATTAATTTTAATATTTTTGGTGATGAAATTGCAAACAATGAAATGATCCGAGGCGCTTATCAAGTAAAAACTTGTAATGTAGATATTTTCTTCCTAAAAACGGTTCTTATGCATAAAATAATAATGTAAATCGGTTAAGTTAAATGTTAGAAATTTTCCTTAAAAATTTTATTTTGCGTTTAAATTACTTTAATTATTACTTTTCTTAATTGCTTGATAGAAATTTTTGAAATTTCCCTCATTCTCTGATGAAATTCCGATATTTTTTTTACTATTTAAAGCTTTTTTTGTTGCAATTGAAAATATCATTTGACTAAAATAGAAACTTATAGGCGACGAAATTGATGACAATTGGATTCCTTTTCCTCATATGTTTCGTATTTCTTATTGTGTGGCGTAAAATGGAACTACGTCTTCTTCCTCCCATTGTTTTTGCTACTATATTTTCACCACTTCTGGCTGCCACCTCATCCTTTGGTATTATTTCCTGGCTACGATTACCCATTTATTCTATGATGTGTGTCACACCATTTCTGATTCTTGGAATTGGTATGTTTGTTTCTATCTATCAGTTTTGACTAAAAAAAAATTTATTTTTCGGGATGAGAAGTCTTTAAAGTTCTCGAAAGTCTGGAAAATTTGGCAGAATAAACAACCGAGCTATATTTCATAATACGTTGATTTTTGACGTAGCATTACTCTTCTAAAATATTTTCTGAAATGAAAATAAATTCAAAAATTTTTTGTGCATCATTAACATTTACTATTCCATAGTTCTTAATTTTAATTCCTAAGACAATTTTTTAACTCTGATCGGATTTTTCTTCTCATAACCTCAGATGTCGACTGGCACCATTCAGGAGTAAAGAGTGTATACAAGTATATTGGAAGTTTATCAGGCGCTCAGTGATTACATTTAGAAACAACAAAATTTCTAAATACGCGAAGAGCATACAAAGAAAGAATCACTTCATGATGTAAGCATAGAAATGATCAGAGTGCAATATGATATGAGTGCAAGAGATGTAGGAATTTTATTTGTCCAATTAAATTTGAAGTAAATTGTAGGAGTGGATGATGCATTTATTATGATCCAAACGTGGACTCGTCTAAAGTTCATAAAATCTCGAGAAGAGAGATTGGCACAAGTTTTAGTGGAAATAGGACCATCAATTAGCATCACATCTATAACCAATCTGATTGCTTTTGGTATTGGTTACTTAACGCCAACACCACAGGTAAGTTTTCCCTCTTCGAATATTCTCAATATTCAATATTTCATCCCTCTTACTTGCCCTCTTCCTATTCTCATGTCCATTTATTCATCAGAAATACGGCTACAGAAATTTTGTTATCATAAGGAGCTTATCATCATTCTTCATTCTTAATTGTTAATGACTTAATGAGAGAACAAAATTCCATACGTGCAGTTGCTTCATCATTTTCACATTAGCAAAAATCAGCTCTTTTCCAACTTTTCACTTCAATATTAAGTTGAATGTTGAAGGTGTGATATGCAAACAACTTGTATTATTAAATGTTCAGATGAGCCTATTCTGTTTGTGCACATCATTCGCTTGTTTATTTGATTATATTTTCACATTTACACTCTTGACACCAATTCTTTATTTGGCTAATAAATCAGAGAATGTCTATATAATGGCTGAAAAAGTGCCAAAAAATAAGGTAAGACATTTGAAAATATGGAAAGGAAATTTTTATCTTTTCTTTCATCTCTTTCTTGCGTTTTCAATCCAATTGATAATAATCAAATTTCAGATGAGTTACTACTGATTATTTATTAAATTTTGAGATCGAATTGAAAAATTCGCTGAACATTTGATAACTTCGATGAATTAATTGCAGCTTGGCGAATATTGCCTGACAAATTATAGCAAATTGATATGTTCGTGGAGAGGTCGAATTATTGCAGTATTCGTACTGGCGGTATTATACTTCATGGCATCAGTAGGAGTTATGAAAATGAAATCAACTTTTGAACCTGTAAAAGCATTTCCATCTGATTCGATATCTACAAGTTCATTTGTTATCCTTCGGTATGCGAATCATGAACCAAATTCTGCTTCTTGCTCAAAAGATTCCAAAACTTTTGAGTTTTTATCTAATTTCAATTTCTGAACTTTAAACATGCCCATGAAATTATATGAACTCTATCTAGCAAAGTTGGCTTAGATAATTAAATAGATATAAAATGCTTATATAAAATGCTTAGGCTTTTATAAAACCCTCTCAAACCTCATTTAACTGATAAAACCCTCCCAAACCTCATTTTCGACCTCATTTAACTTTTTTTATATATATTTTTTCACTGTTTTAATTTTCTTATTCTTTATGATACAAAATTATATTAGCACTTTAAGGCATGTTTTCGATGAATTTTTCCCACTTCAAGCTATCATAAATAAGCCACCAAACATTAGTGATTCAACAGAAGTATGTTTCTTTTCGCTACAAATGTACCTGGAATCAAGAAATTCTGTAATATTTCAAATTTAAATATCTTCGATAACTTCCATATTTCAAACATTTAATATTCCACTCATCGATTCATTTAATTTATTTTTGAAATTTGAGTGTGTTTGATGATATGGAATTGACATGGAAAATAAATTTTTTAAATATAAAAACTGAAATTACCTATATGTAATTGAACCGCTCAATCCTAGTTTCATACGATTTCAGTATAATGAGTTTTATGATATGATAAGAAGTTTGGAAGCGGTACCTAACAGTTATGGACCCAATCGAACGATGGTTTTCTTGCAAATATATGAAGATTTTGATCGAAAAATATGCAATTTCTTTAATATGTTAGGTATGGGAGATCAGAATGATTTCACGCCGTCGTACGATAATTTACCGATATTTCTGAATCATTTCCACAATCTACCATTCATCAAAACGAGGATCGATGAAAAGTTGGTCAAAATTTTTAGTAATTGTAATTGTGAGATATATCAGAGGCACTTCCGATTAAACGTAACACGAGCGTGTTACATAGTGAATTAAAATAATGGTGAATTAAGCTAGTGATAAATTGATATCATCTGTGATAGTATCATAAAGATATTTCAACCCTTAAAAGTTAACATGTGATAAGTAGAAGGCCTTTCAAGATAAAAGCAAAGATACATCAGTAGGGTTGTAAAAACCACGAAGAATTTTATTGTTATCGAATTGTTTTACGAGATAGGGATAAAATTGCAAGCGTAAGGAATAAGCATTAATCGATCGATCAAATAGGTCGAACAATGAAAAAAGGAAATGCAAATGCTTTGTAGAAAATCTTTTCAAATGAATTCACAATCACAATGAATAAAGGTACGAAAGACAATCCCGCTTATTCAGTAAGAATTGAACTTTTCAAACATTAAATCAAAATTTTTTTTTCAGAGGTGAACACAGGCTGGTATCATTCATAATTACAGCAATTGCACAAAATATGTCTGAATGGTCCAATCGTGCCGAATATGTAGATGCATGTCGTAAGGTCTTACATAATTACCCACGTTTCAATGCCACCGTTTATGATGGAGATTCGGCTGTGCTTGATTTAGTACTAACTGCAAAAAAGGATCTTATTGGATCAGTTGCTGTTACGGTCATTTGTATGGCAGCTGTATGCTTATTTTTCATTGGCAGCAAGATTGGCGTACTTATTATTACTTTCACGATCTCGTCCATTTGTTTTAGTAAGTTATCGCAAATTTCTAATCATACATTGAATGTCTTAAATATAAATAAATCGATAAAGCAAAAGTGAAAGAAAAGTTCTAAAATAAAATATAATCTCTCACTTTAGCATTAGTTGGTTCATTATCATGGTGGGGAGCGGATATGGATCCTGTAACAATGATTGATGTACTTATTGCCACTGGATTTAGCGTCGACTACACCGTTCATATCGCATACAAGTTTTACAAACTGACTGGTGGTCGAGAAGAGCGAATTAAACAAAGTTTCCGCGAAATGTGCGGTCCCATGCTCCAGGTGGAAACTTCTACTTTTGTTCCTTTACATTTGTCTACTAATTAATTGGTAAAGACGTCCAACTTCGGACTTTGAATCAGAATCTCCTATATCATCCGTCAAATTTCAGGTTTATAACATAAAATATATTTCACTTATTCTATTCTGACTAAGCGACTAAATGTCACGTACTTCATCCGATTTAAAATTAGCTTAGAGAGAAGAATCTAAACTATAAATTAGATTTCAACCCGATTCAATTGAACTACTGTTCCGGCAGCAGAAATTTTAATTTACAGGCTGGCATATCAACGATACTTTGCATGTTGCCGCTTATCTTTGTTCCAACTTATGCAATTTTAGCATTTGCTAAAACTATCTTTTTGGATGTAGGTTTAGCTCTGTTGCATGGACTTTTCATATTACCTATTTTACTGGTCACCTTATGTCGCAATAAACGGGAAGAAAGCAGCACCAACAAAACAACAATAACATCCGGAATGATGAATAACAATATGATGAATAGTGGCTGTCTATTAGAAAAATGAGTTAACATTAATTGAGATAATTTTATTGTATTCATTAATCTCAGTAATTTGCAAATGGTTCTTCCTTTTCTTTCATATGAAAGTCTTTATAAACATTAGCATCTTTCAAAAACTTTGTACAAATCATGCAAATCGGCAATTCGACGTAGTGAGGACATTAACTTCTGTGGCGGTAAAAAATTGATTTTTAATGCAGGAAATAGAATATCCTGGTAGACATTCTTCCAAGACAACTTTTCATTACATAAACCTGAAATCGCCTCGCCACCGCAGAATTCCTTTTTAAGACAGAAGAACTCCGATAAGGCCCAGCAAACTTGTTCGAAACAAGTTTGCTCCTGAAATTACAACAAGCTTAACTTTCTAAAAGTTTTTTGCATAACTACTGCTTCATCATATTTTATTATTTAACTTCTCAGAAAAAAGTGCTTTCAGCACTTGGAATCAAAATTGTAAAAGTCGTTATACATAATGTTATTTAAAAGTTTATGCATAATGTTGTAAGCTTAAATTTGCTGTATTTAAACATCTCAAGCGATATGAAAACTGACATTGTCCCACATAATATCGTTTGCCAAAGTTAATATCAACCGAGGAAGAGATTCCAGTTGTGGAACAAATCCATCAATTAAAGATGGAATTGAATTAAGATTTCCGTTCTCAGTAATGGATAAACAGAAATAATCATCCAACATTTCACGATTTTCAATTACTATAGCTGCTTTTTGTTGAGTTTCTGTAGGAGATAAGTTACTGTCAGCAATACATAATAGTTCAGTTAACGGTGCGCATTCGCTTAATTTATATGACCCAAAATTACCGAACGAAAGAACGAGAATCTGCAATTGAAAAATACCTCATAGCTAGAAAAAATTTAGAAAGATCAATTTTTCAACAGTGTCAAAAGAAACTACAACTGCTCTACTACTAATAACAGAAGTATCGATGTGTATTATTGCTCATGGAGATTCAAAAACAATCAGCCGGTCAACTACTTTTAGCATTTCTGATGCTTTTTTCAGTAGTAACACTGCAAAGGACGCTCGTCCGAAAACAGTTTCAAATACCATTAAACATACTAGCATTACTGACCAAAACAAAAATTTCAAAAAACTATTAACACTCTTATGTCTTAATTAATTAGAGAAGGGAATTTACTGGTACATTTAGACTTTTACATTTGGATTTTTCTTTTCCATCAATTTTTATTTGCTTAAAAATTAGCTTGGAGAATAACTACCTGATAAAAGAAATTCCGCAAACAATCTTGAGCATCTACTAAGTAAATTGATGTTGAATGTTGTATAAGAACCTGATCGACACTCACGGCTCCAACATATATGTGTTCTTTGAACAATGAACGTAAACCGACAGAAGCTGTTGTGCAAAGTGCATTCTTCATATTTTCCAATGATTCAAATTCGAATTTACGCCAATGACCACCATCTGATGACTTTATGCTAAATTAATGGAGCAAATCATGATCTAAATTTATGAAAAACTGAAGTTTCATCAAATTTCCAAATTCCACCCCACTTTTTTAATATTAAAAATGATTTCGGAATCTAAATCAAATTAGTTGCAAGTAATTGAAATAATAGATCGAGAACTGGAAGCTTAAAATAAAAATTTTCATTCATATTTGCACCATGCAATAGTAATCGTATTTGGAGTACATTCGAGCTGTCTTCCTATCGAAACCCGAAGGCACGCTAAATACAACCACACATAAACATAGTGATATAAATTCCCGTCAAAAAATACTATTCAATCTATCAATCGGCTTGATTATCGATGACTTCAATATAAAAGTAACTTCGAAATGATATCATTTGTTGCATGTGAGGATGATACAATTTGTGACTGACTAGTGACAAATTCTTCTAACCGTCTCTCTTTCGCATCAGTTCGTACCAGCTAGAAAAAATTAAAAATCTGCTCCTCCTTTTAAATCGCTTAAATGCAAATTTATGGAAATTTTACGAAAATCTATGATTACGAAACCTGATGAGGATAAACTTTTGGTGACTTGAAAAAAGATGGTGGAGGTCCACCAAGCGATTCTGACACAAGCATCGTCAGTTTTTTTTTGTTCATACTTGTATTCATTGTATCAATTGATTTTGACGAACTGCTGCTTTCAGCATTATCGACCATTAATGGAAATTTCGGATATACATCACAACTGCCAGCCGAACTTATAATCAAGTTTTCCACATACTGAGTGAGACATATAATTTTAATTGTAACTCGAATCAGAAAATAGAGAATTGAAGTTTGTAACACATTGCTTAATGGAATTTAAATGAAATTTCCGAAGCAAAAAACAAGTAAAAAACTTACTTCTTGAATGGAGCTGATGATGTTATCTTGTTCCAGAAAATAAACAATAGATTTAGTCGGATGCACATTAACATCGACACGTCTCGGTTCAATCTACGAAAATTCGATTCATTACTTGTTCCAAGCTACTCATTTGTAAATTAATTCATCGGACTTTCAGATCAACCATTTATCGGGCACTCAGATTCAGGACATGACCGACAATTATCAAGTTGGTAGTATAAGATTTACTGCTACTGATAGCAATTTCAATTCGTGAAACAATAGAACATTAAAAACTTAATTCAAAGTACCTGCAAAGAAATCATGACAAATGGTGATATAGTATTTTGCGCAGCAAAAACAACATCCAGTGCTTGTTTAAGCGCCTGACATTCGACACTACGACCATTGATGAATAAATAAAAAACTTTCTGACGATTCTGAAAAATGTTTGCTCAACGTAAACACTTTGGATAAGGTAAAGTGAGAGAATTATTTTTCTGCAAATAATTTACAGAACAATAATTTTATGATGACTCAAATACTCAATGATGTTCATTTCCTGATAGTTATGATGAAACACCTTAGCTACTGTCCCACGCCAGGCTTGCAATTTCAATCCTTTAAACACATATTTAATCCAATTTCGTTTAAGATACACATGACCATTTTTCACTGATAATTATAACAGAAATAAGAAGGAATGATAAAACTACCTGTCGATTTTGAAGACTCTCAGCAGTGCATGAAGCGGTGGGTCGCACCAAACAGCCATTTAAAGTGAAATGTAACGCTGAATTACTATAACTTAACAAGATGAGATCCTAAAATAATACGCAAACTAAATTTTAAACTTATAATTTTCGCAATGCAACATAAAATACTTCATTTAGAAGATTTTGCTGATTTGGGAAAAAGTTACCTTGAAAAACTTTCCACCAACTAACGAAGATACTGTTTCACAAAGGTCATTCGTACCAGCTGTTCGAAAATCACTTCCACTACCACAACGTCGTAATGTAAATGACACGGAACTGAAAATAATAATGGGTCGTGGATGATATTAATCAAAATCTCTAACAAATGAAAGGAATTCAATGCGATAAAAGCCACTGTTACTGACGGGTTATGAACAGCATATCGTACAACAACATCAGCAATACGATTCATTTCGTCAGCAGGATATTTAAGTGCACGACGACGTGATGGACAATTGTAAAACAGATCTTCGGCAGTTACTGTGGTACCATTAAGTCCAGCTGATGGTTTTATATTGCCTTGCAGCTGACTATCTACAACAGTTACCGGTCATGATTTTATTCATTAAATCATGCCAATACTTTGAAATTATTGCAATTAGCATATAACATAATAATTCTGCTATTATCATTTTTAACGCAATAAATGATAAAATTAGAGGGATATACAAATCCCATTAGATATCTTCTTTTGTTTCTTAATGGTGGAACATGATAAAAGATAATAGTCTTCTACAAAGAATGATAATGTTTCGGAAATTATTTCAACACTTTTTATCAAATTCAATAACAATTCCAATTATTACCTGCATAACGACCAACATAAGCACAAGGTGAATCCCGAGTTTTTGAGATGATTGTCATTTTAGCTACATGACTTATGGATGCAAGTGCTTCACCCCTAAATCCAAATGTGCTCATACATTCCAAATCTTCGTATCTCTCCAACTTCGATGTAGTAAATCGTTCACAGACAACTGGTAAATCATCTTTGGAAATTCCTTTACCATTATCCTGAGAAAAAAAATTTTTTTCGAACATCCAAAGCAGTAATACAATTACCGCCATCAGAAACAATCAACAGAAGTAAGTCAAGCCTAACTCTTTTAAAAAAGTTCTTAAACTGTTCACCAAAAAAATTATAACGAACGTTTGAACGGACACAAATACGTTTTTAAATTTTAGTTGATTTTGTATTACCTGTACTTTCAGCAAATCGAGACCACCATTTTTAGCTGTAATGACGATTTCTGTAGCTCCCGCGTCTAATGCGTTTTCGATCAACTCTTTAATGGCATTTGCTGCTCGTACAATCACTTCTCCGGCAGCGATACGGTTGATAACATCTTCCGGAAGACGACGTATCATTCCTTCCCAACTTAGTTCCTCCGGTACCACACAATCGATGACTAAAACAGAATGACAAGTAGCTTCAAAAATTTATGTACTTGAGCATAAACCTCTAATGAAGCGCAGCCACGTAAATGACTGAGACAACTTGCATAATTGACTGAAACATCAAATCTCAGGTGTAATTTGTAATACTACAATGGATGTTGCTTTTTTGTCTTTCTTTCAGCGGAAATGTAAAAGTTTGCGCAAATGAAACAATGATAAACGCAGGCCTTAAGAGATTTGTACTTCATGTTCAAAAATCTCGAAATGACAATGGACCTTCTGCAATTATACTGCTGTTCGTTAATGAGAAACTCAATTGTGAGATGATGAAGGATTCCTGCATGACCTTTTTGGGATTTCTCCATGGAATCCACGCTCCAGTCGGGAATTTCGAAATAAAGAACAACTCGCAATCCATTTCAAAGAACTCTTTCACATTTAATACTGTTTAAGGCATAAAAGTCATAAATTGATTTTCAGACGTTACTGGCTTGTAATAAAGGAAGGTGAATTTAAGAAGATCAAAGATAAATAAAACGAGAAGTTTTAATTTAAATTCTCTTTTGCAAAACAAAGAGCTTAAATTTTAATTCTTTTTTATTTGCTTAAGAAATAAGTTAAATGTTCTTTTAGGAAAATCATCCGGAAGAGTGGACAAAGTCTTGATTCGGCCTTTTTTTTAAGCTAATGGAGGAGATATGAATTTCTTTAAGAAGAATGACTTCAACCTAGCAAACAATATATTCATATGGCCAAGTTACTCTAATCCAGGCCTGTCCAGTCTTCCCTCATTATGATGCTTCGTGTCCCTGATCATTGCTCAGTTCTTTCATCTTTTCCACTAGCATCTTTTTTTCTTCTTTAGATTCACATTATCAGTTCTAATTGCGTATAACAAGGCCGATCACATAGACTTATCAAAAAGTGCTCGCAGAAATGGAACTGTTTATAAGTTAAAAATTTCTACGCTTTGGTACCGCTCGATGCACTTTTTTAAATGAAACCGGTATCCCGATTGAACATTCGGGTCAGGGAGAGGCAGAAATAGGAGAAAGTGATGAAAATATTGCCGGTTTTTATTTTAAGAAAAGCATGCTATTGGGTGAAAACTTACAGAAGCTGGTATAAAAATTGTTGCAAAACCACAATTATAATATTACATGAAAATGATGCCATATCTAAAGAATAATTCTATCCCATAAGATTTCATCAGACTTTTTGTTTCTTTAATTAAGATTAATTTAATGACTGCTGTAGTTTGCTGTAATTTCAAAATCAATTAAAATAGAATTTTTAAATAAACATTGGTTAAGTGTTAAATTACTTTTAGATGGAGATCGAAGCACGAGAAAAAGCTTATACGTTTGTAACGTATACAGCGGTAGTCTTTTCGTTAGTTTCCATCCTAGCTGTATTTTTGACATTACCGATGGTTAACAATTATGTTACTATTATCGGTTCTCGAGTTACCGAAGAAATGGAATATTGCCAGGTGTGATGTGATAATTGAATGTTATTTACTGAGCGGTAATAATGATGGGTGCTGAAAACGGTAAATCTTTTAGTCACCAGAGGAAATAGTGAAACTTCAGAAGGTTATAAAATTTCAATATCTATCATTTTTATCGATTCTCAAATTACTTTGTACTTTTTAACTTTTTCAGTGAGCTATTCGAGTTATCCAAATGCGTGATTTATTCCCGAAGACTGACTAGGGTATCTGTCGCTCATTCGTGGATTTTGCTAAACTTCGCTTTTCCAACTGATTGGATCGATCAGATGAATAATCTAAAGCTATCAAGTGTTAAAGTAATAGATAGTTCAATGATGTAGCCTGAAATTTAACTTCAATTTAGACATCTGCCCGTGAAGTTATGCTTGAAATGCGCGAACATCGCTCGCTATCTGGAGCATTTAGCGCGTTGCATGTTATTGATGGCAATATCGAAAATTCATTCAATATTACAAGAGCTAAGAAACAAACTGGATGCGGAGGTTTGTTTGAAAATATAAACTGTTGAAATTTACTGTTGAAAATTAAAACTGTTGAAAATTATAACTTGTTTTTATTTTTTTCAGTTCACCTCTTGTACTATTTTCAACTTTAGGATGCTGCTTGCCTGGATTACCAGGACCTGATGGTCCGCCCGGCAAACCAGGATTGCCAGGACGTCCAGGAGCACTAGGTGCACCTGGCTTTCCAGGAAAACCACCAAGGTTAACTATTTTTGCTGATGCTTCATAATTGTAGTATCTTATTTTTGATTGCTAAGTTCTCACGATCTCTGATGTTATAAAATAATATTTGGAGTGTTGAAAGCACTTGAGTGACTGGAAATCGATATTCTGTTCCATGCTAATCTTAAAATTTGCAGAATATGTGAAGAGCTACAACCACCACCCTGCAAACCATGTCCACAGGGGCCACCAGGTCAGCCGGGACCAAGCGGAGACAAAGGTTTGATTTAAATTTTCTTAAAATTTCGGAGAGACTTCTTAAATTAAGTCCAGTAAGCACTAATAAATGGAAAGCAATATACCGTCTTTACTTATGGCATGAATTTTTGCTGCTTATCATCGAAGGTCATTGACCCTAGCAGATCGAAAAGATTGCGACAGTTAACTTACCACCAAATAAATATCCCTAATAATTATAATTGTGAAATCAGATTTTTAATTTTATCCCAAAATTCTCTTTAGGATCATTAATAATTGAGATTTATTATCACCTAAATGTAAATTTAATCAAAACAAGTTTCTTTTCTTCAATCACCTCGCATCTGTGAATATCATTGAAGACAGTAGTAATACATCATATCTACATACTAGTATATCCACATACATGTCTGAATAGAAACGGTCACACCACCGGAACGTTTCCTTTTACTGTCCTATTTGACCGTTTCATCTCTTTAGTTTATTCATAAAAAAAGTTTCAGCTCCCATTTGCGTTATTTCATTCTTCATTCCTGAATTTTCCAATGACTATTTGTTATATTTAAAAATATTTGACTATTTTTTTACTATCGCTAATAGCAAACAAATATAATCTTTTAAATGATACATTGTAATTTGTACATATTCAATGCATTTCTCTCCTTCATGAAAAACATTCAATTGACAAAATTGATATTTTAAATAACTTATAGAAAATGATAGCAGTTACAATTATCCTCGCATCTGATATCATTTGTTATAATTTGCGATGATAATGAACATTTTAATTGGAGCAATGAATGACGAGATGCATTGTATTTTTTGTTTGAGTAATTAATTATAATATGTTTGAGAGAAAATGAAATCAGCCCAGTTTTTTTAGTCGGCATTATTTTTCTGTGTTTTTATTAACAGATCGATGCGTCATATAGCGTCACATCGATGGAAACCAGTTTCAAAATCAGAAGAAATTCGGAATGAATCACTTTTTTAATTGTTGCCCAGTAAATGTTCCCAATCTCAAGGACATAGCAGTATCATTCAGATCAATGAACTAAAATTGACAAGACAATGATAACATACTTATGATTATTGATTTTTAATATAGGCCCATCTGGACGACCAGGACAACCAGGCCGTATGGGAAATCCAGGTCGTCCAGGATTACAAGGGCCACCAGGACCACCAGGATCTAATGGAAATGCAGGTATTGACGGATTACCTGGTGAACCAGGTCGCTCAGTCATCAGTATGCCATCAATTCCTGGAGATCCAGGACCAGCTGGAACAGAGGTTCATGCATGATTAATCCTTGGTCTAGATGATATCAAACTTGTAATTTTCAATTTGCAAATCAATCAAATCAATTGTAACTACAAACACTCTACAGGGACAACCAGGAAAACCCGGTGATCCTGGACCACCAGGGAATCCAGGGCAACCAGGGAATCCTGGTCCTCGTGGGCCACCTGGTCTACCTGGACAGCAAGGTAATCTGGGAGAGATAGGCGAATCAGGACAGCCAGGTCAACATGGACAACCTGGCGAACCGGGAATTTGTGCTAAATATTGCGCTTTGGACGGTGGTGTCTTCTTTGAGGATGGAACACGACGTTAATAAAGTAAGCAATATTCAGTCACATTTTTTGACTTACACTGAAATTTTTATTGCCTAAATTTTATTTCAAAATTGTTGTACTTGTGCCATGATTTTAAGCAAAAACAGTTTTTATTTCATTTTATCTTTTCCTAAAACGTTAAAAAAATTTCCAACTATTATTTTAGGATTATTCTCCACATTGAACTTTCCAATGAAACAACAAAAACTTTTTTCCCAATAGCTTTGTGAAGTTATTTGCAACACTTTATCATCATTTCAATTCTCTTGTTTAGAAAATAAGAATGAAATTGAAAAAAAAAACTAATAGAAATGTAAATAAGTTTATCAATAAATGATTCGCAGAGAAAGTTTGCGGTTTTTTGCATAGCAACCCGATCATCAGTGGTACTTCACTATGTCATCCTTACATTCGTACAATCAATATTTCCGCCACTCATTCAAAACGTTTTTTTTGAAATTCATTGTGATTTTGAAAAGAAATTATCGTTGATGACAAACTTCTTCAATTATTTAATTGAAATTCTATAGTTTTTAAATTTCCAAATGCGCTTGAGATTGAATGAGAAACGCTTATTAGACTGCATCTTTACGCTTTGATGGTTGAACTAAAATAAAAGTAGCGAAGTCTGAGTGGCAGATATTTCTTGATATGGAATTCTGATTGAAACCAAAGTTTACAAATTAAATATCATAATTATTCATTTACCTTTCATTCGAATTCGTAGTACAACTGCGAATAAAAAGTGAAACTGCAATAATTATTGAAAATATTCCATATTCCGTATCAAAAAGAAACATCCACTACTGAGCGTTTCTTCTTTTTGATATGGGATATGGAATGTTTTCAATTATTATTCCAAAACTCAGGCCCTTTTTGACAATAAAGGTAATGGAAGATCACGAAATGGAAAAAAATGAATCTTTATAAAAAATCGAAAAATTATAAAGTTATCGCCATAATGAAATGTTTATATCTTCCGGCAAGAGTTACGCGAATTCGGTGTAGTAATCGAAGAAAATCAGGATAAAATCAAATACACTGCTTACTGGTGGTATTTGATCATTAACAAAAAGGAAAAGAAAAATGCTATTCTCCGACAGTTATTATGGTTTGGAAGACATTTTTCATTCATCGATAACAGAGATAATTCATGTTGAAGAAAACCGGATTTCCTAATTTTACTTCTAAAATCACAATTCGGAAAAGTCATTGGAGTAGAAAACAAAATTAACAATTGTGAAATGATGCAGAAGACTGAAGAAATTTATTCCTTTTGCCGCTCTTCGTTTATTAAATGTAAAATTGGATAGTGTCTTATAATATACATTTAAGTGCAGTGCAATTTGCAAAAACTGACTAATATTCAATATTTTGTTTCTGTTAGGGTCAGATACGAAAAGCAAATGATTTTAAAGTTTTAAAAATAATTGTAAATTAATATACATAATTATAAATCGATATTGGTAATTTCACATTACGAGTATTTAAATATGATGATTTTGGATGAACGATCTATAAGATAAGGATTAATGTATTACTGAAATATTGGAAGTAATAGACATACTAAATTACATGGCTGGTTACAAATAATGATCTTGGATAGATAGATGCTTCTAGGACATGTGTGTATGAAGAATGGTTGTACATTGCATGTCAACCAATTCTGAGAAAAGTAGCCTGAAACTGACCCTTTTCTCATCCTGATATTAATATTGAATTACATATAAGATAGGTGACAAAACTGAAAAATAACTATTTTGATATGTTGGAAACACGGGTAAAGGTTGTTTGTCAAAATAATTCTCTTGGATCAGCAGAATGGACAACGTGGGGGTGGGGATATTTCGAATTACCAGATGAGATGAGCAGGGACGCCATTGCTATCATTATCGTACACTTCTCCCTTAGTGATAATGACAGTAGTCAAAAGTATAATCGCCGTGGAGAGATGAAGAGAATAGGATGGTACAGGTAGTAGTATATTCTGGTGCTCCACAACCGAATACTTCATGGTTCTCTTCTTTTCTTTCCATTTTCCTTCTTTCCTTCTGCTCCTCTTTAGAAGCCCTCAAGGCGGAGTATACTCTTCCTCCAAAAAAGCAAATCCCGTACAAGACTGTCAACCTTTTGATCTCAATATATAAATTGCTACCACTTTCATTTAGTCTTCATCTTACATACATTCACACACATACATACACATACACGTACACACATATTACATATACAGATACATCCATACAAATACAATATGAAGTAATTACAAGAATTTACATATTTTGTAATTCAGTAATTAATTTAGCGGTCACTTCAACAAGCTCTCTATAGTAACAGAATTGATAATCGCTTAACTATTTCAGGTCCTAAAATTTGGATTTAACTTGCCGTCATGCTGATTGAATCGGAAATACGAGAGAAAGCCTATCGACTGGTGACAGTTTCGGCGGTAACATTTTCATTTGTGGCAATTTTGGCCATTTTTATTACTCTACCAATGGTTAACAATTATGTCAATTCGATACACATGCGAGTACAGTCAGAGATGGAATTTTGTAAGGTAAGTTTTCCTCTGAGCACTTTTCTTTCATTCTTCCTAATTCCTGTTTCTATTCCTGTTCCAATTTCTGCTACTTTATTTTTAACTTTACGTCAAGATCAAGTGGAATCATTACATATTAATGGCAGTAGAAAGAGATTCAGTTAATGACAAATGCGTGCCTTTTGGTCCTTACTTTTGTCCTTTATGAATCATTGCTTATCTATTCTCCAATTTCTTCATGGGGTAATGTTATTGATTTAGACAGATTTACTGGTTAGGAAACAGTTTCATTCCGTCTTTCTAAAATTTAAAAAATTCAGAATTTTCAGTTTAAGATACCAATCAAACGATAGTTTTATTTTATGGACGATAGTTTTATTTTATGGACGATGCATCTTCTTTCTAATGGTCATCGAACTTGTCGTAAATTTGAATCCTGAAATCGTATGCTTGACAATCTCCAAAAATAATCATCTTCCAATTCGTAAAAATCATTTTCCATTCATCTTTCTTTGTGTATGATTCCTTTTCATCGAGGAAAACATGATAGCATCTACAAAAACTTTTAACAAAAATGATTCATATCGTTGATTCTTCTCATTTGATAATGTTCTTCTTTAAAATATCCAAAAATGTGTATTGAATTCTTTTAACGAATTCCTTCTTATCAATTTGATTCTCTCATATACCTTCTAATATCGATCAAAATTTTCTCAAAATTCAACAAAAAAGCTTGGAAAAGCATGATTTCTCTTATCAAATGAGTGGAAAAAGAAAAAGGTTTTGTTGAACAAATTGTTGAAAATAAATAGAAAATTTTGTAAAGTTTGATTTAAATTTTTTCTTAATGAGAACAAAGTAATATATTTTAGAAAACGATATATCTCGATAGATAATGGACACATGACGGATAGTTTAGCTGTGTGATAATTGACATATCTCGTTAAGAGTGGATCCGTTCATTCTTTCCAGCGATAACCAGTTCCTCTCGGTAGTGATAACTATCAATTGCTTCCACTGTTAATTACATTTGAATCAAAGCCTCTTATTTTGATTCATTGATTAACTGCCAACACTAATGCGTTATATCCGCAAACAAAAAAAATGCGCAATAGTAAGGATGAAGTTAGCTAGTCACATTTGCGCATCTAAACTTTCTATCAATTAGATAATTGTTCACATTTAATATGTAAATGTAATGATTATTGATGGTAGTAATAATAATACTAGCAATAACTATCACTTACAGCTCATTATCACTAATAATTTTCGGGGAAAAATTTGGCAGTAAATAAAAAATTCTAATTCGGCTTGAAAAATAATACTAAACAATCGAATTTAAACATATTTTGATGATATAATAGCAGATATGATAGAGTAATCTTGAAATGTTAAAGATTGTATATCGCATATTTGAGAATGAGTTTCTTAGATGTACAAGCTCAACAGGAATCTATTTTTTACCTATTAATATCAAGGGTATGAAGGCCTTAAATTTTACGGATTATTTCACAAGAAATTACCGATGCCATCATTTCACTGCATCTTGTAGTTATGATATTCCTTATGAAAATTAAAGCTTCGAAAAAAACCATAGGTAAACAATGTTGCAAAATATATTAATTCAAAAAACCGATTAACTTTAAATCAGCGTTTCTCATTTCTTTGTGAAGCATTTTTTGTGTAAAATATAAGATCAAAGGATTAAACAAAATTTATTTGATAGTAAGTGCTGAAAGCACTGCGGAATATTAAATCTTCTCTGTATATCTTGATATAGATGAGGGATTCGATATTTGTTCACGTTGCTTGGTTTAAGTTTTGTGCCGATGCTATCTTAGATAACGAAAGGCAAATCCTTTCACACAAACTTTTTGTTGAAGATCAAACTTGCTGGTAGATAGAATCGCACAATTTTTACCATTTGTTAATGAAATTAAGTAAATTCGCCACCCGTCATTACATTGTCAAAAACAAAAATTTTCACAAAAGTGACAAACGAGACAACAAATATAATTTATAGTCAGAATGTTAGAATGTTCTAATGATTATAAATAATAAGTTCGAATGAAAATTGTAAAACACATCTTTGCAGTTATCAGCTCGCGATGTGATGATGGAAGTGAATGAGTATCGGGCAGGACCTCGAGACACAACACCGGCGTTTCAAAAATTAGATAATGAAACTCTCGTTGCTGGTCGCTCCAAGAGACAAAGCAGTTATTGTGAAGGTCCGTTTCGATTTTAGGAATTTATATTTATTAAATACTGAAAACTCTCTTGAAATATCATCTATTATTTTAAACTTGGCCGTAATTTTGATTCCAAGATTCCCAATTCTGAATACACTAGAATATTATTTTTGCAGTTCCGAATTTACGCTTCTAAAACCATGAATTATTCGTTCAAAAAAATATATTTATTTATCGAGAGCTAATTTCATCACTTTCAGGCTGCTGCTTACCAGGACTTCCCGGTCCAGATGGCCCTCCAGGCAAAAATGGTGTTCCTGGACGTCCAGGTGCACCTGGAGCGCAAGGATTCCCTGGAAGACCACCAACGTTAGCTTTTCTTTATTCGGTCCGGTTCTCTCCCACTCCAAAATACTGAAACTATTTTTCGAAAAAAGTTGCTAAAGGGCATCACTGCCAATTGATCAAAGATTGTCCATTTCAGAATTTGTGAACAAGCTGTCGAACCACCATGCTCGCCGTGCCCTCCAGGAGAACCAGGACCACCAGGACCCCCAGGAGACCAAGGTTCCATTCTGCTTTTCCTTGACTTCTCCCAAAGTAAATTGATATGCAGAAGTAGGTCGACATTTCAAATGTAATTGTTTTACACTTAATTTTCAAATTCTAGCACTCTTATGCTAATTTCAGGAAATGCTGGTCCACCCGGATATCCGGGTCGAAATGGTAATGATGGACCACCGGGGCCACAAGGTCCTCCAGGACCACCTGGACCAGCAGGAGAGCCAGGGCATGAAGGTCCACGAGGAGAGCCAGGAAGACCAGCTATAACTTCACCAGCAACACCCGGTGACCCAGGTGCACCCGGTGAACCCGTAAGTGCCATTGAATTTCCAATTTTCTTAGGAAATTTCGTAACTCAAAAAAATTTGATCATCAAATTTGAATTTGAAAATGATAATGCGAAGCAACCGCTGCAGGGACCACAAGGACTGCCTGGTGATCAGGGTCCAGCAGGACGTCCAGGATCGGAGGGCCCACCAGGAATGCAAGGACCACCAGGGCCACCCGGCCAGCCAGGTCAACAGGGTGAAGATGGACGACAAGGACCACCAGGACATCCCGGTCCACAAGGCGAACGAGGTATTTGCCCAAAGTACTGTGCTTTGGATGGTGGCGTCTTCTTTGAAGATGGTACAAGACGTTAAAGAAATCTCATAAGAAAAAGATCCTACAAAATTGCTCATTTTTTGTCGAGTTAACGTATTTTTGGATTTGCATGCAGTGTAGTCCAGTTGTGAGAAAAATTAATAAGTGAAAAATCCGTTATCCCTCTAACAAAATCTATTCTAGATTCTCTGTATTTCGAAACTATCCATACAAAAAAATTGTGAAATTTACTGATTGGGACAAATGAGATTTCATATCATGTCAAAAAATTCAGATTTCCGTAATCTCCCAGTAGATTTTGCTTTTTTTATCGTATTTTTGGATTTGCATGCAATATGGTCCAGTTATGAAATTGGCAAATAAAGCACTTTTGCTGTCATTCACGACTGGAATTTCTGATACAAATAGGAACTTTGGAGTTTACTGAAGAGTATTAAAACTTAAAAATTTAAAGTTAGCAAAATGATATTGAAAAGTGATGACTGGAAAGTGGTCTAGCTATTCCTGAAATATGATTCATCTTTTTTCTTAACCAAAAAAAATTATAATTCAAAAAAATAATAGACTTTATGTATATCAAAACGTTGTTCCAATCTGTACAGTAGATTCCTGAGAATGATCTGGTACAATGCATTCAATATACAACAAAAAACTGTTTACTTACGAACAAGAATTCAAAAAAATTCGAAATTTTGAATCCGAATTTCCTGAGATCAACAATAATTCTGAGAGGGATTGAGAATATCATTTATCAAATAGCAAAGAGCTTAGAGAAGCCGCTTACGACAAAAACGTGACCCACAAAAGCATTCGAGCTGCTTTCCATCCACAGCACCTTCCGAATAACCATAATCCCAAAACAGTTCCTAAAAATAAAGCTACGAAAGAGCACTTTAAGTTTCCTCACTTTCACTCTCGCTCTAATTTTTGATTAAATTCTGCAACGGTAACATCGCACTCACTGCTGAAATTAAAATTACTGAAAATAGATAATTATTTGTTACATAAACAGTAGCGATACGAAAAACAGGCTACATAGTAAAATTATTTTTTTATCAGGCGCCTCCGCAAAAAAATCGAGGACGTAGAAGCAACTTTACCATAGAACTTAAATGTTATTTCTCAGAGATTGCCAAAATCTGAATAATTAGACAGAAACAACATACTGAACCCGCAGAGATCTTTGTTGTCGTGAAAAACGCAATCCAAGGTAAACGAAAATCATGAGTATCAACATATACCAATTGGGTACGAATGTTAGGCTGACAGCTATGATTAAAAAATCGTCCAATATTACCCTTTTTCTTAGCATCAATTGTGTACAATGACGGAAGTTTCATACTCTCAACATATTTTACCATATCGAAACGACCTTCGGGTGGACCTAATTCGAAACTTTTATACGATGATAAAATCAACAAAACTTAAAGAGAATGAATTTGGGAAATTTAAATCACTTTTGTTGTCGTGTACTCGGAAATACCGGATCTATATAAAGTTATAGACGCTAATAAAAAGACAGGAATAGTACCTGCTGGTTCAACTGCCGGCATATCATCACTGTCAGATTTTGTTCCACCCGTAAAGACATCTGATTCCACCATAACAAGTGATGAACGAGCATAATCTAGATCTGCTGCTGCTAACTCACTCTTTTCCTGAAAACAATTAATGGAAATTGAATGAAATAACGAATAAAGCGTTTTGCACAATATAGCTTTCAAAAGAAAGTCAGTGAAACTTACTGATTCCCGTGTTGAAGAGTCCCGCTGTTTTTCATTATTTTCTCGCACAAGTTTTCGACGTTTCTGCATTTTAACAGCTTTAGACTCGGAATGATTTCCTTCTGAAGAGAGCGAAGAATCCTGACCACTAGAACATAGAGTTTACAATCGATAAAGAAAATAAGTGATTTGAAACAATAAAATTTTCAAATTTCAATAATAGTTATTCTTTATTTAGAGAGCAGTAATTGATGGAAGCAATAAAATCTCTCATTTATGCTGCGACAAAACAACAAAGAAATAAATGGTTTCCTGACCTATCATAATCCTCGTCTTCCTCCTCACATGCATCATCATCAACCGTAATCAATTCACTTTCAACTGATAAATTAGATCCACCACCTTAAGAAAACAACCTAACAGCATTTTAAACATTTTTTCACAATTCAACCTAAAAGATGATCCAAAATGTTGAACCTTACCACAGTTGTTTTCTTCATCTGAATAATAACCGTCATTTGAATCTCCCAAATCAACACCAGCATTATGTTTCTCCTTTTCAACATTATCTACCAAATTTACATCAGCAAAATATTCATCACCGAACTACAAATATTTGTTGAAATTAGTATAGAAAGAACACTCAAAAACCTAAAATTTCTCGAAAGCTCTAGTTTATATGATCTATACACTCCACTGATGCTTCCTTGACTTATAAATGCTCTAATAATAGACAGTTAGTAGAACATTTAGCCTACAGCCACCAAAAAATTGTTAGCGATCACTTCGATCATATACTGCAAGGTACCGAAATATAGCAATTGCTCTACCAACTGAATAAAGATGAGAAACCAAAAAAATACATTCTAAAGGAAGAAACTTGCCGTTTTGCCTTCCTTTTCCGCTTGGCTGTCTGTAAGAATTGCACCAGCGTAAGTACATAAGAAGACACCAGCTGGAATGTCAATCATTGACCGAACACCCCAACCCATTTTTTCCGTTTTAAACAACTACAAAAAAGGCATGAGTAATAGAAATTAAGTCCAAAACAGTTGAAATCAGTAGCAAATGATAAAAACTTAATAAAATTTTTCAAAACTTTCCTAGTCTTCAGATGGACTGGAATTAGTAGGGCATTTCTGCGATTTCGTTTTGCAACCTTTAATTATACGCTTATCTTAACTGCTATTTCTTTCTATATCCGTATATCACTTAAAAGCAGCTTATCTATAATTTTTGCAATTGATCCCTCAATTTCTTTTTCCTGGATATATATTATTTTAACTGTTGAAAGTAATCAACAATGAACACGAGTTTTTAAGTTTAAATTTGGTTTTGGTATTACCGAAACACAAGCTAAAAATGTCTCTAAGGAGTTCAAGATGGTTTCAGAATATATGGAGTTCATAGTTTATAAAATATTCTTCATTAATATAAGCCCCGAAAAGTATCCAGATTGTACTCGGTGGTTAAATAAAAATCAATCCACATACTACAGGAATACAAGTCGAGCTAACTCTTGGAGATAAATTCTGAACAAATAGGTAAAGTAATGAAGAGAAGGAGGGATCCATCAATTTGAAAAATGATTGGAAACCGACATAATCGAATTAGCCGACTCTATTTGGGAATACGCTTTTTATCGGTCGTTTAGATTTCTGATTTCAAGTCATTTCAACCTTATAGATGACCGAACGAATAACCTCAAGAGGAATTTTCATTTGTTGTTGCACCACTCGATTATGGCAGTTACTTCGACTGCATCCACACTTGTCATTACACTCATATAAACCTGACAAATAAGATTCATCTGTACCTCCAAGCGCCAAATTACGATACCTGAAAAAACCCCTTACGACAACAGATAGAGCATACCAATTGTACCAGCCAATAAAATTAAAAGACATAAAGTTTTAAGGGATGATTACATGCTTTAAAAAAAGCGTGCTAAGTGATATTTCGCAAAGTGAATTGAAATTTATGCTGGTTTTAAAATGCAAAATAAAATGAAATTTTGGAACTAACCGAAGTTTATAAAACTAGTGTTAAAATAGAAATGGTTTCTCGTTTTTTTTTTGTTTTTAAGAAAAGCTCACATATATCCTTTAGCATATGATGGTTGAAGACTTTTATCCAAACGTAGTACTTCTGAACGAGTTAATAAGCGACATTCACATCGGGTTTCATCCGCACAGTCATCTGGTTAAAGAAAAAAAATAATGGGACAAATTTTTGTGAAACTCTCCATGATGTTCGAACTTATAATTGCTAGAAGCTCTTTCTTCATGATGAAAAATTCTTGAAGTGTTTAGGAAAAATAACGAATTACAAAATATCAACCAGTGCAAGTACATCCACTGCAAAAATCACGTGATATGGATGACACGTCTGTCTCCTTATCATAAGGATATCGTCGTGGATTATATTCAATCTAGAAAAAAAATTAGGAGCTTCAAATATACTCTAAAACTATAAGTACTTAATACCTAAAGAAAGCGAAAAATGGAAATGACAAAAACTACATTATTGTTCCATTTTCAATACAAAAAAGTTTACTTTTGGTGGTAATTCGTCATCAATTTCATTATAAACAGAAATTGGAATAGCTTCATAACCATTCGTAAAATCATCCATTAACTTAGCTTCAACCGGTGTACGATAAATTACATTCGGGCGAATTGTTCGATCAAATGTGAACAAGTCAATAGTTAAACGGCTGTATGTATCCTTAAATATAGGAGAAGGAAACTTGACCTTCAAATAAATAAAATTTTATTTAAATCGCTATTTTCCTTAATCTTATCTAGAGTGCTAAACTCGCCACTATAAGTAAATTAGTTGCAAGCACAAGAAAAGAAATCGCAGTGTTATACAATCTTTAAAGCTACCTATTAAGAAATATTAGCTACCTATTATTTTATCTCGCTTTCTATTAAGAAAGAGAGATAAAATTGATTCAATATAAATCGCAGCTAGTCGTAGTATTTCACTAATATAAAACTCTATAGTGACCACAAAAACCATACTTTTAAATATTTCGAAATCTGATCCAATCTATAAATAGAGATTCCACATGGTGTGCGATAAACAACAGCTGAACTTATCGCTTTACGACTATGGGCTACTTTAGCCTTCCTTGTGAATGTTACAATCTACAAAAGAATAAATATTAAAATGATTAAAACATATTTAATAATATTCTAACAACGTTCGAGAAACTTCTAAATCTCAAATTGAAAAGTAACGAATTCTTTAAACAAAGATATAAGGACGAAAACCGAACACTCCTTTACAATTTTATATATTCCGCCTAATTTTATCTTGTTCTTTTTTTGACTTCCAAGCCACAGAAACAAGATAAAACAATACCTTAACGAAATAAAACCCGATAATATGCAGTACTTACCTCACGTGACCAACCTACTAGTAGAGGAATCATATAAGGAGAATAGCCGCAAAATTCTTTATCATATGGATCTTTATCTAGATGTTGCAAACATCTGACTGAACATTGAAGATGAACCATTTGTTGCAAATTGTTCCATTCCGGTATATCTTGTACAGTAAGATTCCTCTGCATAAAGAAATGCATGCATTTGACGTTGGAAGAAATTATACAACTTGAGACCAATTTTTAAAGATAAAATGTATTTTCGGAATTTATGCTTCATATATAAGCTTTAAAACACCACTCCTTCCGTATTTAAATTACATCATTTAAATAAAATCATATCAGACCTCTTTACGTAAGCGAAGTACTCTTCCTTCAATAATTGAACAATCTTGATAATCAATCTCGTGCTGTACGGCTAGTATTCCTCCTTTTCGAGCTGTTTGACGTCTGGGATAATTCTGAAAGGAAGTTTTACTAGAAAACTATAAAAACGACACAAATGGATTGTCAGAAAAAAGTGGTAATATGAAAAATTAACGATTAATAATTCTTACCGGTTCGTTGTCGCTTAGTAAAGCTCGACCACGTGGACAAAGATTCATCTCCTTGCTGAAGATAATAGAGTAATTTAGGAAAAGAAAAACACTCTTATTGTAATGATAATAACTAAAAGATAACGATAAAAGTAACGAATTTTATTTCCTAAGAGATACAACGCAAGTCCATTTTGACTCTCTTGAAAGTCTCTAATTTTCAAACCTTGAGTTCATATTTGAGATACTTTGTCCAGGTAGTGGAAGTGTATATTCCAAATTGTGAGCTAATCGTGCTTCTCGTCTGGAACGCAATGGAGCTGCCAGAACTCCCGTTTTCTCTTGTTGTTCGATTTTTTCCAATCTCTGGAATATGAAATAGCTGCAATGGTTAATTAAATCACACGTCACCAGTGGTTTTCAAATTTTTTACTATAAATTATTTATATTTACATCAATTGTTTGACGGATTGCTTCTAATCTCTCTGAACCACGATAAATCCATTCATCTATGTGAATATGACGATTGCATGGGGTTACTACACAATCTGCACCGCATCTATTACGAATCGGAAAGCGAAGCAATGCGAATTGTCTTTCGGTCCGCAAAACATATGCAGAATGAGGTTTACCCTCTCGGAGAATCTGTAAGCAATATTTATCTTCCCCTAAAATAAAATCAGACATTTGTTTCATCTAATTGCTTTTCCTAGAAGCATTCCTCAATAAATAAAATTTTCTTGAAAAAAGTATAAAACAGGAAAGATTCATACTCAGCTATTTTCACTGATTCATAAATGAATAATGAACAAACTATCGCACATACTAACTAATGATCTTACATTTACACGCTGCGTGTTTTCCTTACGCTTCATCGATACAAGTGGCCAATCCGGAAAATTCTTCAAATAATGTTTAACAAACTTTTGTCGAAACTGTGGTACTAGGCACCAATTATTGCGACGATCTATTTCCTAAAAAAATTTCATTTGGCATTAACAGCCAGTCATTAGCACAGCATGTAACCAATAATAACATGATACAGACATAATCATATGACTTCTTCCTATCTCTTTTCTCAAAAAATTGGTCAATCTAGTCTAGTCAAAACATTATGCTCAATTCAATATCAGAGATTTTGAAATACTTGGGCTTGATTCAACACAAATTCAAAATCATATATATATATATATATACGTAAAGATTATTCAATAGAAAATAGCTAAAGAAATAGGCTAGGCTGACTTATATCCTATTTCTAGCCAAGATGAAATAAAAATTTCACAAAAGCAATTAACTTTTCAATTTTTAACAAAAACTCACTTCTTTGCAATTTTGAAGTCTACACTTTTGCTCTGCAAGAATGTAAACTGTTCGTTCGTGAACGAAACTGTCAATGCCATTATCAAAAAATACCTACAAGAAATAATAAAAATGGAAAAATGGCTAGGTAAGATAAAAAACCCAGTTTTTATACAATTATTGGATTTATCCTTACAATTTCTTCATACAAAACATTACTAGCATTTCATTTTGTGAAAATCCATGTGGTCCAACACCTACTATCCCTGAATAAAACGCTTTTCGGTACCGTCCAAACTGAAGCCTGAAAATGACAGTACTTTAAGGAATACAAATCTAGTTCGAAATAATTAATTTAGTTTTAAATTGAAAAAAACAGGAATATTACTTTGGCTCATATAAAGCACAAACGCGCACTCCTTCCCACATATGTAAACGACCCTCAACTTTAAGTGCAATGCGAGATATATCAATTATTTCCTCATTACCATCACCAAACAACACGTTGTATTCACGCGGAGATACCTGAAATGACTATTATCTGCAACTGAATTCCTAAACATTGAAATAAAAATTGAAAAAATGATAAAAAGACAGTAATCTATTATATCTATTCTGGTGTAATCTATTATAACTAAAGAAATTATTTGTACAAGTCCCATTAACTAACGATAAAAACTTACAGTAGCCATTACGTAATCATTAGAAAATAATAAGTTAACTAAGTGCATCAATATTCTCTTCCCTTTATTTTATCACAACGTAAAGCTTTACCTTTTCAACAATTTGACAACGAACGAAATTATATGCTTTTTGCTGACGAGCTAAACAGAAAGACCCATTCGGAATATCACTAATATTGACGGGGTCATTGATAATGACGTAATTCTTCTGTATATTTTCACTGTGAGTCACATCGACAACACTGATTTCCTCATTAGCCATAGCCTGAAACCAACCCTAGGATTTAATGCGGCAAACTTTATTTCATCACATAAAAATTTAATCACAATCGTAAATCAATGCCGCGAAGCTAGAGGTAATTAACTGATTTGTTTCAATTTCAGGTTTTTTTTTTAAATACTGATTCATGGCGAATATTCAAAAAACATTTCTATATCTTTCATTAAACGATATTCACGGTTTACATGAAATTAATAGCTTCATGAGTTCCCCCTAAATGCATTTTGATAAGACAATGAAGAGCAAAAATCGATAAATAAATTTAAAATTTATGGGACAGAATCAAAGACATTAGGGAAAAACAAAACTGATCAATCTCACCGAAAAAGTTTGAACATTTTTTTGTGAATCCAACATCGATTTCTCTGTTAGATTTTCACGCTGCTCCTTCGTCAACATTTCGGCTTGATTTATCCAATCTCGAGTTAAAACACTTGCTTGCGGTACACTCTCATTTGATGAGGAGAAATTCCGCTGTAAGACTTTTATCTATTTGTAAAAATTGAAACAAATCTATGTAATCAATGAAATTGTTTTCGGAACATGAAATTAAAAATATTTGTACAGCCATATGTGAAGCTGCAACAATTTTTTAATTTCTTTTATAAGTGAACCTTAATTTAAATACTGATATCACCAAAACCAACTTTTCGTTGAACAAGCTTATTTGTGAAAAAATATGAGAGCGGACATGCTTCAATGAAATTTTCATCATGTCAATCTTCAAACCATTTTATTAAATCCGTCGAGTGTTGATACTATAAACTGTTATTCCAACAGATAAATCATGACAAATGCGAAAAATGCCCAGATTAGCTTATTTATTTCGCTTCACATGTCTAACGCACCATAATCAAAGTGAAGCATTCATCCCTATAACCACTCTTATCATGATTATCGTTACTATCATCATAAAATTTCAAAAAAAATTCTACCAATTCATTGAGAAGATTACTAGCATATTGTGTCAGTTTGTTTGATATTATCACTAAATCGCTGCCACAGCCATCGTTTACGTGCCTGCTGAAATCGTTTCCAAAGTATTATGAAAACGACAAAAAAAATAATGAAAATTTTCTGGCACTCAAAAAAATCGGTGAAAACTTAATTCGCCAATCACCAACAGTTTCATAGAAGGAGAAAGACTAAGGGAAAAAATCACGGTTGAGTCTTTTCAAATCGCTGCTTCTATGGCTGTCGTATTAGATACCAATCATTTGCCGCGTTCAATAACCAGACAATTTTGGAGCATTTTTAGAGATAAAAGAAAAGGAAAAAAGGCAAAATTTATCCGACCAGAGAGGAGATGACCGATCATTTCTGAAATCTTCTAATACTTCGCGTGCAATGGTTACAAAATCATCCATGGATTGCATGGCCTCTTCATCTGATGGTATAGAAGATGTTTCAATCTAAAGAATTTATGAAATGGAGAGAAAATCCTGCCTTTGATTTAAGATCGCATTAAGCTTTGGAATTACATTTTTCGTTTGAAACTTTAAAACTACATTAATAAAATTCACTGAAATCATAGCTTACTTCTGACATTACTAACTGCATTCACAAAAGCTACTAGACGCAGCTCCTGATTTTGAGATATGCTCACTTCAAATGTCTTTCATTTGAAACTACCACTTTGGTAATACCAATATTCGAAAGACATGATACTTTGTGAACTACTTCTAGCAGTAATAAAAACTAACATTTTTCCAATTCTGATTGAAATCCTTAGCAACGGACCAACCATACATTTGTGCCAATAACATTGTCAACATCACAATTAGTTCGATGGGTTCAGAAAGAGTTTTCTGAAAGACTTGAAATTTTTGACACTAAAGAATAATTTCTTCAGCATGAGTAATTAGTAACTACAAATAATCGCTAGCAGTAACAAATAAAAATAATAAAGAAGAAAAAAGCGATATATTATTGTTGAAATATATCAATTTATCATCATTATTCATTGAAACTTACAATCGCTATTTCCGAAGGAGCTAAGACGACATTACTGTTTATCAAATTGCCAAGAATAAACATATGAGCGCGATCCACGCCAAGGTAGCCAGCAACCCGAGATATACTGTAATTATCGATTGTTTTGTCGCGTTCTGCAATTGACTTCCTTTAAAGTGACATACAGTACGTAACTGAAAAATGACTGAAATACGACATAAGAAGTATAAGTAAATGCAAAGCTATATCTCTGCCTGGAGAAAAGGCTAAACTGAATAATTGAGCATGAGAAAAATAGACATATCGATAATGTGTATCAAGCCTTTAATTTACAATTTTAAAAGTCTGATTTCAATGAAATATCGAATGTCACGAGAAATTCCAACAAGTAGGATAATATGCAACGGCTAAATGATTCTTCAAAAATTAAAGAAAAAATTTTCTACCTTTCCAAATATGGTCCATTAAAAGGACAATGAAATTGAATACTGATATCTCCATTTTAGCCGCACCTTCTCTTATTCCCATTTTATCAATATGAAATGCAGTGATAGCTTTGGAAATCTTTTCCTCATCATAATCAAGAGTAATCTGGAATTAAATAAAAAATTTCAATTTTTCCATAAGAAAAAAGTAAATTAATAACGAAGACCAAAAATCAAGGGATAGACTAATTGAAAAGCCTTCACAAAAATATTCGGTTTCGAAAACTAACCTTTTCTTGAATATGATCAAAGAATTCAGTGTCCAGTGTTGCAAACCCGTAAACAGTCCTGCGTGTTTTATATTCGGGTCCATTGTAGCGAAATGTTTTATATAAATTACATATCCTCTCCTCGCATCTAAAAATACGATAAAACATTTTGAAGCATGCAATCTACATTTTGTTAATGCTTGTCAAATTTTCCCAAAAGTTACCCTCTCATACTAAATTTAAATTATGGTATTTCTGAAAAGAATAAAAATAAACGACATAATTCCATTAACTTAGTGTGACATTAAAATATCTTGGATACATGCAGCAAAAAAAAACCTACAATGCTTTTCTTTCATTATTTAAAAGACTCAGATCTCGACTATCAAACACAGCAATTTCATCTGAATCATCTGATGATGTTTCGTCCACCAAAAAAGCACTTACATCAATATCCACTTCAACACTTCTTTTCTGAAGAACACTGATTTCATAAATAAAAGCACATTATTTCTCTTATTTGAATAAATGAACAAAATCTTCACTAAAAACGCAATCTCTTGCTTTTCTTGTAGAGTGAAATTTCAGTTACTATGTTAAAACAAATAAAGTTTATGTAAAATGCCGCATGTCATGTGAATACTTATCATCGTTACGACCATAATATTGTAATGATAATATTAACAAACTGCATGATCCGTAGGTGCAGAGATATGGGCAGTATCATCAGATGGTTCCTCATCTATATCCATTTAATTCGTCAAACAAGTTTGTCCTAAAAATACCAGGAGTAAGACCAAATGCTAGAGTTCGGATTCTTCTTTTTCAAGATCTTCTGAACGGAACCCAATCTGAAGCTAAAACTTCGTGAAAATGTATTCTAGCACCAAAACTGAAACACTGCTGTTCCAGAACCCACTCTTTAGAAATTGCGAAAAACAACTCCGCTAATTCCCACACCGCACAATGTTTTTAATGCCACTTTTTCATCTCTCTCGTGATTCTGAATGATCTTTTTCGTCTACTCTAATTCGAAATAAGATCTAACGAAATAACTTTTCCCAATAGCTAAGTATCTTGGAATGAGAAAGCAAAGCTTTATTTTCATATCATATATGTATCTATTATCATCTTTTACATTTAATGAACTGAAATCGCTTTTAAAATTCCAAAATTCATCACAATTATTTTCGATAATTAGCACTGAAAAAAATTGAAATATTTTGGATTTCACTTTCTAATTACTGAAAAATTAACGTGAAGAATTTTGCATTTTGCTCATTCGTTAATCACAAATGTACCAAATCATAAAATTTTAGAATACAAAGATTGAGATATAAAAGAGGTAAATTTACACGAAAATTAGCACAAAATTGTTACAAAAAAATTGCAAAAATAACAAATGTATACTCTGCATTCTGCAACAATGAAATTATAATACCCGTATTATATCGCTATTAATTGATACCGGATAGACTCTGAGAGACTTTGAGAAAGAAATATAAAATTTAGGGTAGTAATAGATACTCAAAATAGGATGCAAAATGATAAAATCTTAACAATCTCAAACTTTTTTTTCAAATTTATCATTCGTACTTTTTTTTCGGATTTTTAACATAAGTGTCCTGAAGAAACCGCGATTTCCGGTACTTTCTTCGACAGCCTCAAATGGCACAATGCCATCTCGGAATTTCTCTAAGCTTGGTTTCCTTTTATCCTGAAAAGAAGTTTACTCCTGATTTCATAATACATAAAAGATAAATACCAACAGTTCGAAATCTCGAAATGAAAATTACATGTTCCAGTCGACAAACTACGGGTGTACCAAAAGAAATTCTATGATCATTGCTATTAACTGATTGTGACCCAGCTTCTGCATAAGACATCGAAGTCTCAAGACCAACAATTGATGTGTTATGTTCCTGCAAATTAAATTTATACCGATTATTATGATTTCTTCATTTAACTGTAAATTCTAAAGTTTGCAAACAGAGGTCAAACTATAACGATACATTTTTGACAGACATTAATGTTTAAATCTTCGCATTAAATTCTAAATTCAAAAATTTAAATTCAAAAATTTACCACATTTTTTTCCAATACAGTATCTTCTAATGATCGTGTAGACTTTGCCACACTTTCTTTTGGTTCATCACCAACCAAAATAAGGCTGTCATCCGAGTCTTAAAATTCCAGGTATCAATTTATTCGAAATGAAAATAAATTCAAATATTTGAATAAGTTAGAATTAAAAGGAAAAAAATTGAAAATCATGCCTTTTTTTGATCGTTTACGATCACTTAGGTGCTCATCCGTGTACTTTCCCCGTTTTCTGTTTCTACCATCAAGTAATCGCTGCTGCAACAAGAATAATTTAAAGTTAAAAACAAAATACTTCAAACTATAAGACATAACCAAGTATGAGTGCTCCATATGTTTAAAAAAAAGCAAGAAAGCATAATGTTTACCGGATGCCTTTCCTTGACATATTCTCGAAGATACCGAATGTACTCATCAAATCTAGGTACTCGGAAACGTTCACGCTATAAAGAAAACCTCGTTTTCAATACGCTGACCTTTATAATTAATAAATTCATAAATCTCTCTTCTTAATATAACTTATCTACACATAAAAGCAAAAAGGTAATCCAAGACTAATGTTGCATGATAAGCGAATCTCGATTAAATGAAGTAAATCAATGAAATCGTACATCTCTAAGATATCGATTACAATAGTTAAAACCGGGATAGGCAATCACTTTATCAGCAGAAACCGTAAGTCGTTTCCATTTATCTTTTTCTGAAACATAGAAAAATTGTAAAAACAAACAAGAATCAGGGTGCTTGAAAACTCTTGTATTTTTTTACCATTAGCAAGGCCAAATAAAATAACCACCTCGCATAATGTGTGGACTTTCCAATGTTTTATCATCGGTGTGAAATTCTAATAATGACTCCTCACCAGAACTTTGATCAAGAGCCTAAAAATATACAGCTCTGTTTTTAAGAACAAAACGATAAACTGTAGTTCTTATCTGCATATTTCAATAATGCATAACATAACTATACACATGTTAATATTCTTGAATCTCTCAAAAGTTTCAGAACATATTGATTTTAGCCTCTATATGAAAACAAAGAACAGTCAAAAATTGTAAAAAATATACAAAATTGATTACCTCCGACAGATATCCTGGTGGATAGCCATCAATGAAGCCTCTTCGACGCATTCGATAAATCCATTCTGGAATATCATTTGGGCCTATCCCTAATGCTTCACGCAAAGTATTACTGATTTCTCCAGGCCTAAATATTATCGCTTCTTCAGTTGGCTGAAAAATTTTGACAGAAAAGCAAAATTTTACAGAGAAAAAATTTTTTAATTTACCTCATATTACATGTGCCTGCTGTCTCAGTATTACTTGCTGTGGTATAACGTTCTTGAGTTGAACGTTTGTTATTAAAATGAGCAGCACGGTTGGCAGCGATCCTCCGCTGATTTAAGGGAATGTCACACTGTTGCAAGGTATGCTCGCCAGCACAATTGAAACAACTTATTTTGAACGTGCTGAAGTTTTGAAAAATAATTTCTGTATCATAACATTACTAAAAAAATCAATACTGGCAGGTATTACAAAGATAAGATGACTAATGGAGAAAGAGAGTAGTAGATAGATCTGCTTTCAATCTGATAATATAGTTTAAGCAAAAATTGTGAATCTCTTTATGAACAAATAAGTTTGAATTTTCCATTTTTCTACCATAAAGATCAATCAGTGAATCTCATATCACATTCTATATGTTAGAAATAACCTTTCTTTTTTTTCTTCTGATGGCGACGGAAGTGCAGCATCATTCGTAAGAATTTTGGTTACATCAAAAACATTATCTTTTCCTCTTATTCTCGCAGTTTTCAGTAAAACTTTACGTTCTTCTTTCTCTAAACCATGCCCTGGTGTTGCGGTAACAGTAAGATTTTTTTTATTCACTTCTTCTACCTCAACAATTCTCGACCCTTCAGTATCCAGAACGAATAAATCATCATCGCTACTTCCGGCTTTAACTGACATCTGTATCTGCAAATTCCAAAACTTAAGTCTTCAAGGTACTAAAATAAAATAGACATTTGTCCCAGGAATCGGTGACTTACATGTATTAAAGAAATGAGTAACTCAGCTTAAAATTGTAATAGATTTCTTACTATTTCGATGTCTCCATCGTTGTCTTCTTCTACTAAATCCACCAATTCAATTGCGTCCTTCCGAAATTTTGTATTTTCATACCTGCAATACAGGACGGTTCATTAAACAAGTTCCAACTCGAATATATTTAGATGATATTTAGTTATATTGCAAAATATAATGACCAGACATATGTAGATCGAAGTGACTATTAAACTTAAATACCACATGATTTTTCAGACTTAAAAGGATCAAAACAATAAATATGCTGATTTCTAACAATGTATCAATGGTTCGTTCGCATCGCATTCACTGTTGCGGATGCAGTTTCTCTGCACAAGTAATAACGTAGTAAATCATAATAAGTAATTAAATCTATATTATTCGGCTAAAGTGCAAACAACACTGAGCTCATAATATCATGATATCACATTAATAAAATACAGAAAAAAGGAATGAAACAAAGGATGAAAGCTGAAAATCATGAAATAATTAAACAAATAAGATTACTAAGATATATAGAAGAAAAGAAAAATTTCACAGATTACCTATGCGTCCTCCTAATGGGCGCTTTCTTAACGTTTACATGAGCAACTTCCGACACCGGTGATGGTGTACGTGAGCATTCGCCCGGTTCACGCTCGTCATAAATGTCCATCTTTCGAAACTGCTAAAAGCAAACATGAAGGTTTTCAAAAAACTTTTCAGCATTAACGTCTTCAATACAACCAAACAAACAATAAGAAACATATAACATGGCATTGTATCCGTACAGGTCAATCTGTTCCAACAAACCGAAAAATCGCCACTCCAAGCCCACGCAATTTATACCAAATTTGCAAAACTACTGGTCGTAAGCATTCTGTTCGAGACCAACAATATAAATTTGGTGATTTAATTTTAGAATTTTTATTTTTATCTTTCAAACTTAAATTTATAAAGCAAATTTATGCTTTGTTTCTCTCATTTTGTGCCAATTGTGATATCTGAATTCGAAGAATTTTCCTGTTTTGTTTTGTTCGATAACTTTCAGAATTTTTATTATTAACGGCTTTTAATTCATGCAATTAGAGAAGTTTAGTTTATAATATGAGTGGTCAACAACGGTTCTCTGTTAGCCTAATATTAATTTAATTTTCAAAATCAGAACAGATTCTTCAAATCCGATTTCATTAATGTGCTCTGCTTTACGAGCAAGTTTAACAGCTTTAAAATTATGCTGCGTTATTCCTTCCGAAATAAACGAAATAAATGAACGAAATTTAGTAAATAATGAAATATTTGACAATTCTAATGAGAAGTCTTTTGTAGGCAGTTCATCCTTGACATTTCCAATTCTAAATAGTTTCAGCAATTCATATAATCTTCACTTGATAACATCATTGTAACAAAA